>KN838570.1:135482-154196 GCA_000827195.1 Laccaria amethystina LaAM-08-1 | reverse complement strand
GAAGGGGGGAGGGAAAGAAGGGAGGGGGAAGGAAGGAAGGGGGATGAAGGGGGGATGAAGGAGTGTGGGACAGGCCCCATCGTCGTTCGTGGGTGGTGGTGCGGGGTCGTCATCGTACACGCCTGTCGCCGTGAGTGGGGTGTGTGCGCGCTCGTCGCCATAGTCGCGTCGTGTTCGTTGGGGCATCGCGTCGCGTTGCGTCGTGGTGCCATCGCGTTGTTGTCGTGTTGGGCCGTCGTAGCCATTGGTAGGGTCCGGGGGCGTCGTGGGTGGGGGGGTCCAGTTGGGCGCTCGTCGCCGTTGATGCCGTTCGTGGGCGGCGTGTTGTCATGGTCGCGTCTGTCGTAGTCGCATCGTGGGGTTGTCGTCTTGTCGCGTGGGTGCCGTCGTGCCGTCGTTGTTGCGTGGGCGTGCTTCCGCGTCGTTGTTTGTGGGTGTCGTTCGTGGTCGGGGAGAGATGACGTGGCCAGGGCCGCCGTCGTCTGTCTGGTGGTGTCATGTTAGTTGGGTGGGCAGGAATGGGATGGGATGGGATGGGATGGGATGGAGGGGACTCACCATGACGACGACGACGACTATTCGTCGTCGTGCGCCATTGTTGTCCCTCGTCGTGTGTAGCCGTTTGCGTGCCACGTCACCGACGGTATGTGCGCGCTTGTTCAGCGTTTGGGGCTGGTGACGTGGCGCCTGGCCATGGTGTTGATGGTGTCGTGGACAGTGGTGGTGTGGACGGGCGTCGTGAACGAAGTGGTGGTTGAGAACAGAGGGTTGAGGCAAGGGGCTAGGAGCGGAAAATTCCGAAACACCCAGGTACCCCACCCAAGTACCCATCAACGTCTGAATTCGGATGAGTCAGGGTTGTTCTAATTTAGAAGTCTTGTCTACATTTGGCTCAATCTCGTGATGCACTGCACAACACCAGTCACAAACAGTCAGACTATTAGTTGTAGTGAAGGCGAATTTTTAACTCATATGATGGTGAATCACCTCTCTGGGGATGATGACCTTCCATATCTGCCCCTGCAGCTCTGGGCAACCACACATATCAGCACAAGAGAAGAAATGCTAATGGGTGTACCTCAGGAAATGACAGAGAAGTGGAGAGCTGATAATCAGGTGCTGGATAGTGATGATATTCAGATGATTAGAAATGAAGAAAATGATGCAGATGAAGAGAGTGTTGAGGAAGAGGCTGATTTTATTTATGAGAAGGAAGAGGAAGCAAGGTTATCACGAAAGCGAGGGATTTCAGCAGCTTCAACAACATCAAGGCAAGGTTCACCAACTAAGAGACATCAAGGATCTTAGTTATAAGACTTAGTTATAATGTTTTTACAGTAGAGCAGGGTAACCAAAATAACATTTCTTGCATTTCTGGAGCTGCATACAAGAGCTGGCACTATGTACTGTCTTATTTCGCAGCTATCTCGCTCAATCAATACCCTGCGAGCGGAGTTTAAAAATTTCCCAATATGGAACGATTTTGGTACATGCCCCAGGTACCTGGGTGTTTCGGACTTTACCGCTCCTAGCCCCCTGGGTTGAGGTTGTTTATGATGCCCAAATTGAGCGTCGGCAAATGCCGACGCTCCATTTGGGCATCTGTTGCAACGACATTCCGTTGATTGGGCTACATGGTCCGTGCGCGGTACTCGTATATTTATATGCCTAATGCTATAATTTTTTTAAACACATCGGACTCCATCGGACTCCAACGGAGTCCGATGCATGAATCCGACGGAGTCTGATGTGTTTTGGACAAAACCCGTGGGAAAAATTCCGGTAGGACAAGCAAACAATGCTCAGTCCCATGCCAAAAAAAAGTCCCATCGGAGTCCGACGGAGTCCGACGGATTTCATCGGAATCCATCGGAATCCATCGGACTCCCATGGGAATAGGTGGGGGAGGGTAAAGTCCTCAGAAATGATAGGATGTATAGAGCTCATGCTCTTCACCTATAATGGTCATACTGTATCACACAATCTATATGCCACACTTGTAATTATGGCTGTTCCTGATCCTCAACAATCTTACCACTACCCTTAGGGTTATTATTATCCTCAAAATACCCTGTCAACTGGTTCTCCCCAACCATCAAATCAATTATTTTATTCATCTCCATATCCTTTATAACTTACCCTCTATGGCCACTTCTGCACCATATGGACTCCAAATATATCAAAAAAATGTATTTTTGAATCCTACCTTAATAGCATTAATTCAAGAAGTAGCTTCATATAAAAGAGATGATGTCTGGCCACATTATTTCAATGTTCTGGTGCAAAGCACAAAATTTCAATTAAGTCCTGTGTCACACATTTGGGACCCGCACAAAACCAGCTGCATTCTGCCCAGTCCTTGAGAGGTGTTTGCCCTTTTCACTCTCTGCCTGATGTTTTCAGCCACAACAAAGTACAAATAGTTACAATGTCTAGAACACCACTCAAGGACACCTACCTGTATAGTTGTGACAAGCAAAGTCCACCAATTGCTTGTCTGGTTGAAAACTCAATGAAATTGTGAGATCTTTTCAGAACCTTACTCAGTTTTTCAAAAAAACCCCTCTGAAGTTTTTCCCATGAGTAATTAGGAACAGCCAAATTTTTGGGGTAAATGTAATGTATGAAATTTAGTTGAGAACTGCATCTAAATGCATCATTGTGGTCCTAAAAATGCTGCAGTGCTCTAATTGCTTTCACACAGCCCACTGGGCAGCCTCCCCAGTCAATCCAATGTGATAAGCTGACATCCATGGCCACAATTGGTTGATAAATCACTGGATCACCTCAGCAGGACAAGCATTCAGTGCTTCTGAGGCAGCATCTTTTGCCTGTTGGAAAGTATTCTTGTCTACCTACCAATATCAGTATTTAGCCTATCCCCAATACCATAGAGTAGAATCAGAATAAAGTTTGCAATAAAGAACAGAAATTTGGTTAGCAAAATCTTCTTGCTTACTGAGAAGACATGCCATGCAGCAATTATCATTCTCAAAAGGGAAAACTGGTGTGCATTTAGTGCGAAAGTGGTGCACATCAAAGCTGTGCTGGGCTTCTACTGATTTTGGAGACCAGAAAGGTTGTGTTTGGCTTTATTCTTAGGAGGCATCAGTAGGCCAACCAGTTGATGAAACCCTTTCAAATGTGGTGGGCATGCTCTGTTTATTAAAAGGAAGTGATTGCACATTTTTTCAGATTTTTCCATTTTCTTTTAAGGGTCTTCACCATAATTTCAGGGACTATTTCCTTAAATAGACATTTTCTCAAGAATGGCTTGATGAATCTCCTTGAAATTTGACCAGGAGCTTAAACTAACTAATATGCATCATTCCAGATACTCAAAAAGGAAGTGCTATGTCAGCCACATTTTTAGTGTGCTTTGCTTGTGGCTTATGTCTTATGTCTGGAGCTCCTTTCGAATTTTTTTTTCTTTTTTTTTCAAACTGAGGGTTCAAACCCATGACCACATAGCCAGCATCACAGTGGCAGTTGTACAACATAACCACTACACCACAGACCTGTTTACTCTTCATAACATCATACTTAATATATCACATCATGGTGCTGCAGCTGTAACTTTAAGCAACAATTTCATTCAAACTAGCCAAATTGGTTCACATAAATTTACATAAATTCTCCAAATATTTCTGTAATGGCCATCTGACAGGCGCACATTGAGCGGCAGGGACAGGTGCAGTGGTCATGTTGTTGGCAATGGGAATGTGATCAAAGGGTGAGGTTGCACTGTTTGTGATGGGGATGGAGCAGAATGGGGAGGTTGAGTTTGGTGATGGGCATGGTCATACATGTACACACAGTTTGATGGGCGGCTATGTTGTTGGCAATGGGAATGTGATTGAAGGGTGGATGTTGTATTTTTGTGCTAAAAATGACGTTGGTGGGGATGCAGTTTGATGGGTAGTTCTGTTGTTGGCAGTGGGAATGTGATTGAAGGGTGACAATGATGGTAGTGGTTGCATTGTTTGTGATGGGGATGGACAAGAATGGGGATGTGCGTTGTCATGAGCATGTCAGATAGTGGGTGCATGTCAAGTGACTGGCACACATCAAGTAGTGCATTAGCTGGCAGGAATAGGTACACAACAGTGTACAATTAAGTGGTTGTCACATCAAGCACACATGGAGTGGTGCAGAATTGGGATGGTGGTAGACAAGTGATGGGGTGTAGAAAGATAGAAAACAAGATAGTACTGCTGGGCAGGCAAAGTACACACACACTCATGAAGAGGGAGATATTGTGCCTCAAGCACTGCCTCAGGTCTTGTGTTGGTGTCACTTCTGAGCCAAACATCAGCCATGGTCCCAGAATCCATGATCAGAGTTGAAGTCTTCAGTACCTCCACTTTGCTGCGAGCCAAGCTGAGGTAACCACAGGCCAAATCCTCAGAGTCAATGTAGGTTGCAAGAGTGCTCAGTGAAGTGTGCAGCACAGCTGAAAAAGAGGGAGAGCAGACAACCATGGAACTGCCTGGTGCACCAAAACAGCCAGAGAGGGTGCATTAGCAAATCCTGCAGAAATAAAAATGAATGTTAGAGAGATGAGATGGATGTGAGGGAAGCAGAAAAGTCTGCTTTCCTCAGGTAGGCTACTCACCTAAATGACCCTATAAAGCCATATTACCAATGAGCAGCGACCTACTCCGCTTGTGCCACTGCCCAACCAATGTCTAATGTGTCCTTCCTGTGTGTTGATGCATTGAGATCTTGGTGAATAGTGGTCGTCTCATGCCTGGTGAGTCAGAACTCATGCTAGTAAAAGGAGTACTGCATAGGGAATGTGAAAAGCAGGCAAAATGCAGGTGGTATCCAGATACCACCCATGTTTTCGGAGAGTGTTGGAGGGCAAACAGTTGCTCTCCAACACTCTCAACATTCTGTTTTGGTTATGTGTGACATTACATGTGACTTTTTGCCTTAACAGGTACATCTGCATTTGTACATAATTATGTCCTATATATGGACATAAGCCACCTCCAGACACTGCTCATGAGCCTTGGTTGTCCACAACTGTAGGCCATGGTGCCATGTGTGGAACCAAAAAGATGCCCAATTTGGATACTTAATCCTGAAAGTAGTAATTCCATGAGACCCTTTCACAGCCTCTTTCCATTTCAGAATTTATGTCTATATCCAGCTTATTGTGAACACATTTGGCATAGTGTTGCTGGAGCTCAGCTCAGCTCGGCTTCCACTCAGCTTTGCCTAAAGCAGGGAGTGTGGGAGCTTGGAGCTGAGCTGAGCTGTCAAAATGATGGCTCCAATTCAGGCACAGCAGCTCAAATCATGCTAGCTAGCAGCTCATCACTGAAAAAAGATCCATTATTTTAGTGTTGTACTTACAGTCAAAGATTCTTAATAAATGCATGGAAGTAATTCAAAAGATTTCCATCACTTTCCTAAGTACCCCAATGTGTCCTTGTCATTTTTTCTGGCCATAAAATTGAGAGATCATTGATCTGGTTACCTGCATGTGTGACATTATTTGTTTGGTCACAGATCACAACTAAAAAGTTACATATACATTATTTCAGCTCTGTACATATGAGCTCTTGCCCGACAGCCTTCAAATTTGGCAGAATAATTATCTACATCAATATCCATGTTGAGGTTAATTTCCAGAGTAATAAGGTTTTAACTTCCAAAGCTACAGTTTTGTTTGTGTTGTCACTTCCAAAATAGGATACAAGCCATGGCTGAGCCAGCTATGCCATAAAGGAGCTGGCTCATAAGCAGGGTCCAGCCACTGGGGACATCCAAGCAGTGAGAGCAGCTCTGCTTGGCTATTTTTGGATTAGCTTGTGTGGCTCAGCCAAGCCAAGCTGAGCTCCGGCAACACTAATTTGGCATCTTTATGGTGTGACCACTTGGATCACATGATGTCAGTCATAAACTGCACAAAAGTATATCTCGCTCCTGCCCCTCCAAATGTCTTCGCTGAAAATAAAAGACTGAACCAAAAAATGGGAAATTACAATGACAGTTATATAAATTTGGTAGGAATGTCCATGAAAAGTACTCAAATGTGAGAAATGGCATCAGTCACCCTGTTTTGAATTCTGTCAATGCAAGTTGGTTTCCAAATTTTCAATACCTGACTATTTTTAGAATTATACCTTTTTTAAGCCTAAAAATATTATAGTAAACAACTTTTATAACAGCTATGAGCAGCTTGAAACTTATTTTTTTGAAAGAGCATAACTGTAAGAAACAAAAGACTAACAATGTAATGGTGGCCTATTTACAACAGGAATCAATTGAAAAAAAGTGGGTATTAATATACATAAATTTTAGAAGCTCTTGAGTTTTTGTTATGTTTTTGCAATGGCAAGATGGAATCAGCATCATAATGAGAGGAAAAGAAATAGCAAAGTAACATCTGCAACTGCAACCAGATGTCCATTCTCCTTTAGCTACTATATCTTTGGCTACATAATATAGACTGAAAGGTTGTGTCTGGCTAACCACATGGAATTTTTTTACCACAAGAAAAATCAGGTAAGTAAGTTTAAAATAAAATGTACCTTGAAGGCACCAGACACTCTTGCACATGAAAGAAAAATCAACAATCAATTTATCCAGTGGAGGAGGATGTTGAATGTCAGCATCTGTACAAAAGAAAGGAAAGACAGATGTTAATTTTCACAAATGACTTTCTAGAATAGCTGATTGTACTTGAGCAGATACTCCTTTCTACCCAAGATTCAACACAAAAAAACTAGAAATAACTAACATCTTCCATAGATATTTTCAGAAGAGGGAGACCTGACTGAATTATTTATAAAGAAGAGAAAGGGAAAAAAATACTACAAGGAGGAATTGAACTCAATACATCAGGTAAAATGACAGTAATGAGGGCAAATTCCATTACACTAAATAGCTGTATAAAACTATGGGAAGTGGTCCACTGTGGACCGAGTTTTTGATTCTTTTTAAAATTGGTTCCAGATATGGCACCATGGCCCAACTGTAGCAAGTCTAAGTTGAAATGAACAGGTGATGACTGGTGAGCGCTAATTGACACTTGACGTCAAGAGGTGGCAGATCCACCGATGCTGGACGTCAGATCTGTCATGAGAGCTTGACAGCAGCCATTTCTGAGCCTCAGCATCGTAACAGCATCAGCACTCATACTGATACAACTTTGCAAGATGTCCAAATGTAAGCACTACTATCAGTGACCAGGAGATTGAAACCTTTTGACCTTTGGCTAAATTCCACTACAACCACTACACTCTGGGCCTCCAAATCTTGTGCAGTTGTATGTATGTATCTCATGAACATGAATATTTTTTTTAAAAAATTATTGTACAGTTGTGGAAGCTGACAGAGGCTTCCTGGTCATCGAAGGGGATTGTTTCAGGAGATTGAAATGGTTGTCATGTCAAAGTCACATCAAACTTGCTTGGCTCTCTCTACACCGAGCCCAAAATCATGTCTGTCACGCTCAGCAGACAAAGAATTGAAACTCATTGAATTGTAAGCAGTGTTCTTCACCTTTCTGCTCAATTTTTTGTATTTGAAGTCACATCGTTTACTAGTATATGCCTGTAAATTTTTAGACAGCCTAATGCAAAGGATCGGATTAGATCTTGAAAAACATTCGCATACATCACACATTTTGATGGGATGAAAACCACATTTTAAAATCCTGGGCTTGTCAGACTCAGTTGTTGCACAAAAAAGGTTGATATTCATATTTGTGAGAGTCATAATTAGTCCAGAAAAAATCCCAGAAAGCCTGTGTCAATATTGAGAGAGGAAATCAGGGATTTCAAACTCCTGAAGCATATCAAACTCCTGGTCACTGATAGTATGCAAACATTAAATGTTGAGTAAGTACTAGAATATAGCACAATTTGTATTTAGAACTAAATAAAAAATGTCCACTTGTTGTTTGAGAAATAGGTGTCTACATTTGTGCAAGCTTTCATTGCAGACATCTTTGCAATAGCATGAATCATGAAATTGTAGGTCTGACAAAGAATGTAAGGACACAGGATATACAGTATCAGTGAGGCATGTTGAGTTAATGAGGGTGGGGAAGGATGCGTCTCGTTTAGGAGGCACAGCTCATCAAGGACAAATGAGGTGACTGAAGCCAACACTCCAGTTGTCCTACGGCTATGTGTAACCAGTGGCTGTACCCCCCCCACCCATGGGAGCCTATGTCCAACATCGGTGGATCGAACACCTCTTGCCTTACGTGCCTTGGATACTGTACATAATCAGGAAGCTCACCAACCTGGGAAGCTGGCCACCGATTTTCTACAGCTGCATGTACTGCACAAATTATCAAAAAATTGTATGGGCAGAAAGCTTGAGGTTAGGCCAATTGAGTAAAAGTATTTTAAAAATGAATGTTGTCTTTAAATGAGCCCTATGAATGAGTAATTCCTCATATTTAGATACAACAGCAGTTTTATCATGTTCACATGGTGCCACCTCAACATGGCCAGCTTCACATGTGCAGAATTATAGGTCCTCGACCCAATTTTTTGCACCATCAAGACTCAAATAGAGTAAAGAAGCTAGTAGCATCTTAGAACTTTTTTTTTCAATTGAGATTGGACCAGAAATTCAATGTCTTCATGTGGGTATTTTCTTAAATAATGAATCTTGCCTCCAGAAAGTAATTATGGAGATCTTATGCAGACATCATTACTGACTCTAATATTTTTGGGGAATAGTCATTGAATCCAATGCATCTTTTATATTCTATTTTTTTCTGAATTCTATCCTTCAATCTCCTGGAAATATTAACCAGGACTTCCCAAAGTCCAAAATTACTTGTACAGGAAAGTTCAAAAGAAAAGGTCAGTTGAAACACACCCAAAAATAATGAAACTCAGTGTTAATTATACATATATAATTCTAAGTGGTGGACCATTATCCATCAAGATAATGGCATATTACTACATGAGCACTACTCTGGAGATATTCTATTTATAGGTATTGCTGCAAAACGTATTGAGCCAAACACGATTTGATTACAAACCAGATGTGGCCAGCTTCCCAGTCTTATGATCTTTTTATGCAAAAAGAACATCATAAAGTCAACTTTGAATTTAAAATTCTAAAATATACATAGTCATTGAGCGGAGAAAAATGCCTAATAGAAAATGTCAAAAAAATGACAGACGGTGCGAAACTCCACCTACGGCTACCACATGACGTCTCTAAATAGAACAGGTCAGTGAAGAATTGACCCCCTCTAAGGGGAAGGCTTTGACAGCCCCTCCCCTCAGTTCACTTAATGTTTGAATAACTCTTGGGGACTTAGACAAAAGATATCACCTCCTCTCTGGTCGTTACAGTGCATTGTCGGCAACTTCCTCCCTTTCCCATGCCCTTATTTCTGTCCCGCCCGTCACATCTATTTTGGGAACAACGTCAATATTCCCCTCATGTCACAACCCGCACCCTTCCTGCCCCCGCTTCGCACAGCGAGCTCGCTGTTCCCCTTCCCTTAAGTAGTAAATTCTGTAAAAATCAGCATATAATTCTCTGTAGGTTACATTGGCTGTAGGCTGCTAAATCTATACAATATTATACCACACGTCATGCAGGTTAAATTGGGTGCTAGCAAGACAAGTAAATGACAAGGGGGGTAAGGAGGGAACACCTGAGAAGGGAGTCTACTAACGAGGTATATGTACACTATACGAGGGCTGTATTAATCAGACTCATCAGAATTGGAATTGAAGAACTCTTTGGTCTTTGGAGCAACAGGAGGGAGAGCTCTCGCAACACGCTTGGCCTTCTTCGCTGCATTGGCAGCCTTGGCAGTGGTGGTGGCCTGGGACTTGGTGGCTACGGCTTTAGGCTTCTTGACTGGTGCAGCGGCCTTCTTCTTCATGGCGGGAGAGGGTGCGTCATCTTCTTCCTCTTCATCTGGATCTTCCACCTCACCCTCAATTCCATCACCATCCTCCTCTTCAGCCCCCTCCTCGGTAACTGTAGCATGCTTCTGTTTCTTTCCCCTGTCGGATCGAGCCTTGCACTTTTTACCTACTACGCTCCCGCCTTTGACATCCAGTGCCAGCTCTGCAGCGTGCTCTCGTATTCTTCGTTTGGTCATGATCACCCATTTGCATGTTGCAACAGAAAGAGCTTTTTGAAGCTTCCTGGCCATGGCGACGGTGGTGATATGGTGTGGGTTTGCGAAGGGGATATTGACGGGCCAGCCAAGGAGCTCGACATGGTGTTTCTGTTGGATGGAGGTTCGGTAATTTATATAGTTCATCCCAAGATTAGGGATGCCAGAGGTCGCAGCTATGCAAGAGGCGTTAGATGATAGGGAGGTGGGATTCATTGGAAACTTATGCAGTCCGTTCTTAATCATAACCACGCACTCAGCTTGGGCAGCTTGAAGGTTGCCAGGAGCCTCAAGTGCTAGCACAAAGGCCAAAGTAAACGACTTGCAAATGAAACAGGGGAGGTAGGTACTTACAAATTTTCTGGTTGCAAACCCATTGCTGAAACCTGCTACAGACATCTGTGGGGTGCATATTAAAGACATTGAGGAAAAAGGTTGAGGAGCCGTTGAATTCCACGATGGTGTCAACAAAGTCGTCGTGAATGTGGCTTTTAATGAAAATTGCGAGGCCCATGATACCCGTTCACATACCTAAACCAAGGACCTAAGAGAATGAGAATGAGAAATCAAGGTGATAAGCAAAACATACCTCATCCGTAAGAGAGGAAGTCGTCGCCCTAGCATCAGCATGTGCTGCTGTGTTGCCTGACCTCAAGCCCATGGTCTTGATTTTTCTGTCTTCTTCAAGCTCAAGCAAGGCCTCAGTCTTGTAGTCCTCGGAGAACATATTGGAGTTCATGCTGGCTCGTACAGACTCCTGGATTTCCTTGAGTTTTAACCATTTACCGATAGGAAGGTCTGGCAGAAATGAGGTTAATGATCAGTGTTTAGGGAGGAAAAAGTCACATACCATCATTCAGCTCAGCCTTAGCCTTATGGACTAGGGCATTGTACACGCTTGGTTTGCGATGTTTGACGTAGTGGGTCACTCCATTAACCAGGGTTTGAATAGTCTTCTCAGGAAAGGAAAGTTGTTCTGCGAGGACCTTGATGGAGACATCCTGGCTCTTGATGATCGCACCAACCCCTTCTTTCAGTTCTTCGGCCTTCTTTTCTCTCAGCTTCTTCCTCTCGGCCTGGTCCAGCTTCACCGTGTCGCTCTTCGATTGACGGACTCGGAACCTTGGAGGTTGTACATCTTTAAAAGGATGTTGTGTTGTGAAGGTGGTGACCCCTCCTGAGTCAACAAGGCCATCCTTTAGAATTGGTGCCGGTAAGGAGGGCCTAGCAGATTTAGCATTGGGCAGAGCTGCTTGTGTTGGAGAAGCTGGAGATGGTGAAGAGTCAAGTGAAGGAATTTCTTGTGGAGCCGAAGCAGATAGAGGTGAGTCAGTGAAATGAGGTGCCGTGAGCGACTCAAGGCCATCGTGATGGTATTGGAAGTCGATGGGCAGTGCATGGTTGACAGGTGTGGGGGAGTAATAAGGATCAGGAGCTGGAGCCATGTCGCCTAACATGCTGAGTAGGTGAGAATCAAACATGTCTGATTCAAAGTAAAAGCTCAGTGCATTGGGATCAGCAGGTGTGGTTTGGTGAACCAAAGCAGGAGATGCATTGCTTAAGAGGCAGGAAAAATCCAATTTAGGGGAATGGCGGTAAAGAAAATTGAAAAAAAAACTCACCTTTGCCTTTGTATGCTGACCAACGAAGTATTCAACGAAGGAAATGCTGCCCACAGCATGGTGCGCACAATGTCGACAGTACACCATACCCACCAACAAGGTAAGATCACCTGACAAGCGTCAGTGTTTTCGAACTAATTTTGGAACTCAGCAAAACAACCATTCTTCCTTTTCGCCCCTCATGCAGCCCAACAGAGAAGTTCATTACACAGGTCAGTTGTTCTCCTACTTACGCTTGACCCCCTTTTGACATGCCTCCCCTTCAATGACCAGATCCGGACTGGTCCAACCTATCCTGTTCCAGCTGCCGATGATGGTAAGCCTACACTTTTTTCGAGGACCCATCTGTCTAACAAACCCATAGATAATTTCTCTTATGATTCCTCTGACTACGAAGAACAGGCAATCCACCCTCTTGCGGAAGCAGGTGCCAGGTCCAAGAAAAAGGCATACAACGTATATTGGGGCCGCCAAACAGGAACGTTCAGAACATGGTCTGTTGTATCCCTTGCTATTTTGTGCTGTGCTAACAAAACAGGAGCTCGGCTGAAATTCAGGTGAAATACTTCTCCGGTGCATGTTTCAAAGGATACAGCAGTCTAGAAGAGGCTATCACTGAATGGGACATTGCCGTTGAAGGTGGGCATATTGGACCTGGTGCTCATTGTCGTCTGTGCCATCGTGATGTTTTACAGCTGTCCACTCCTTCACGTGATCCGATTAGTACGCCATCGCGTGGTTCATCAACCCTTGGGCCATCTGATACCTCATCTCGTGGTTTGTCCAGTATGTCCACTCAACCTGCTTCTCAGAATATTACCTGCACAACCCCAACCCCCGTCTGCCCAGTTTCTCGCGCTAGCGGCTCATCTCTCAGCCCATCTTTGCCTAGCTCACTATCCAATTCTACTCCTGGCCCTCCAGCCACCCCCTCCTCCCATGGTTCTGCCTCTCGTTTTGCATCCATCACAGACGCACTTGAGGGACTCAACATAGAGGCTTACTATGCTGTAATCCGGGCAATGGCAGGTGAAGTAGAACAAATATTGTAGCCCCCTGTTTCTCGTGCTTTTAACTGCTACAAATTTTGTATCTCATCCTTTGTCAATACCAAAATATTTGTACATATGCTCATCTCAATATACTGTAAATAAGTCATGAGCATGACAAGAAAGTAAAGAAACCCAGAGCACTTAGATGAAAAATCTTTGTGATTTTCGGGGCAGCGCTACAGCGAGGGGAATAACTTTCCTGCATATATGGTGGACAGCGCCATAAAATTAATTTGGAGAGCTTCGATATATACCTTCAATATGAGCTAATAATGAATGAAATCGAGAGGTAGATAGGCGAGATAATAGAAAGGGTGCTGGGAAATGTTGAGATTGCATCAAGGTTTCCTATTAGAACCGTGACTTAAGCCTCAACATGATTCATGGCCTGTAGATTAAACTCTCACTTGTAAAATTGAAAATGATTGTCAGTTATTGTCATTATACTCTATGTCTTCAATGTCCCAAAGGGTATCTGGTTCCTCTTTCTATATTTAAAAGTAAAGTTCCTACTAATTGAGATCTACTTTGAGGGCTTTTTCGACAAGAAATCTACAATCTACAGAGGAAACCAACTGTTACAAATGGGATGAAGCAACAAAAAAGCTCCATTATGGAGGTTATATTTTTAAGTAGCTGTAACATTTATTTTCGATGATGAAAAAGCCATGGTCAGTTGACAAAAGGGTGAGCCTTCAAGAAGACAATCTAATTACAATCTGATTACAATGGTTAAGCATTTAAAAAATAATACTATAACAGACAACATACAGTTGCTGATATAACTGAGATGGTGTTCAATAAGCGCACAGCAGAGGATGCAATGGTGAAGAGAGGTGGCGAGAGGGAAGTAGTACTTAAAATCTTGACGCCCTCTGAAGCTCAGAAATTCCATGATGGGGGAGAACAAGACCTCGCCGACTGTGTTCTTTCCATGGATGATCCAGAACGCGAGGCCTTTGATCATCTCAGGAATTTTCCCGCTGCTGTCATCCGATAGGATGACAAAGAATGGGAAGATATTGTTGATTATGCCATGGATATTGATGGTGTCTTGGACGGCACCAATCCCATAAACCTTAGCCATGAGGGAGGCAAGTTTTATGAACTTGTTGAGCATTGCATTGAGACTACCTCTAAGTATGTTCTCAATTTCTACGTTGTAGATCTTACAGAGTCCTTTAATCATGTAGAAAGCGATGTGTCGACACTAGGAAGCGCTGGGATGTCGTTCATCGACTAAATGAAGCTTTCGAAGGACAGACAGATGCCATGACAGATGCATATCTGCACTGGTTTTCTTCCCTCGGAGACGCCGGTCTAGCCAACGACAATCCCCCTCCTTCGGCCTGTGAATTTCAAGAGGAATACCCTGTAGATGTATTGGATGTTTTTGGTACGTTACAGTTGTCTTCTCTTATTGCTGCTGTTTCCGATTTCAGCCCTTTTTAAGCCTCCAGTAGGAGGAGGTCTTTACCGTGCCCCCCTAATTCCTGCAGGAATCCGGTCATTCCGGTGGAATGAAATTTGGCAGGAAGGCTTGCTATTTTTTCCATTCCGATGTCTTATTATTCCAGCGGAATTCCCGGATTCCGGAATTGAGACCGGAATGTTCCGTGGAATGCACAGGAACAGAATCCAGTTGTTTGGCAGGCGTTGTTTGTTTGTTGCACACTTGTTACCAAACAAACAAATATTTGTTTGGCAATGGCTGTCACTACCCTCATCACCACCACCACCCTTCGTCGCCACCCCCTGCCTTCATCGATGTCGCCACCCCTCGTCACCGCTGCCACAGTCACCAACCGCGCCCAACGAACGGCACCGAAACACCACAACACAGACACGCCACGACGACGTCACGCCTGCACACGGCAACAACGCAGGACGACCACGCCACGCAAAGCATGATGACCCAGACGACCACTATCCACAGCAATGACCCCCTACACAAACGACGCGCAAGTATTTCGTGAGTCTACCCCCCCCAAATGTATTGCTAACAACGGTTTCAGGTGCCACGTCGCCATGAGCGACGTGGCAACCAGATGACGAACGATGAACCGAATTCATCGTTCGTCATCACATAACACCACAGGGAACAGCGATAACCGGTCTCAACGATCCCCTGCCGACATGCCACGACCACCCAAAACGACTGCCCACGCCAACAAACTCCAAACGACCACGACCAACCCCCCACACTATACCCATGCACAGCAGCGAGCACCCACCACGAAACCACCCTCCGAACAACAACAACAAGCACGCACAAACGACGGCGACGGAGTGGACAATGACGGCCCCACACCACCACCCACAAACAACGACAGGGCCTGTCCCATGCCATTACCTGTCCCTTCCTCCCCCTTCCTTCTCCCCCTTCCTTCCTCCCCCCCCTTCCTCCTCCCCCCCTTCCTCCCCCTTCCCTTCCTCCCTGCTCCTCCCTCTTCCCCCTTTCCTTCTCCCCCCTTCTTTCCTGCCCCTTTATTTAAAATAGTAATTGATTTATTACTTAGTAATTTATGTAGAAAATAGTAATTGATGTATTACTTAGTAGTTTATGTATAATAAAATATATTTGAATTTAACACAGAAATGTTATAAGGTGTGAGTTTATCAGCAAGTCACATGACCTTTGGATACATGACACTTAAATAGAATTGGGATTCCTACATTCATATACACATGTTTATATATATATATTTGCATGTACACATGAATTTCCAGTTCTATTCTGGTCTGATTCCACAGGAATCCAGCAGATTCCGGTCCCATTCCTGCGGATTCCTGTGGATTCCAGTCCCATTCCTGTGGATTCCTGTGGATTCCGGTCCCATTCCTGCGGATTCCTGTGGATTCCAGTCCCATTCCTGTGGATTCCGGTCCCATTCCTGCAGATTCCTGTGGATTCCGGCAGATTCCTGCAGGAATGGGAGGGGCACTGTAAAGTACTGAGTAGGAGAGTCGTCACTTTGTGCAAAGGTGACACCAGCCTACCTGCCCCTTTCTTGCATGAAGGTCTCGTCCCTTGCTCCCCGTAATGCCCAGCTCGACCATGCTAATATGCTCTCGGACAGCTCCACAAACCATGCCAGGCCACTGCCGTCCACCTGATCATAAGTGCAAGCTTCAGTCGGAGAGCTGGAGAGTAGGGATCACGGCCGTCTCTCCTTTGGTAAGTTATCGCCTTGCGTTACTTGTTCATTCGTACTGTTCTCCCTTACTTGACCTCTAAATTCCTTATCACCTCGCATATATTCGATTTTTTCCCCCTCTAACTGCCCCCATCCGCTACTCAGGTCCTGGTTCCGCAACACCCACGCAAGCCCCACTTCGATGATCCTGCCGTCTTTCCTAGGTCCACCATGGCCTGCACGACACGGCCACTTGGTTCCCTTCGAGTATTAACTCACTAAGCGCTTGAGGCGCTGCAGACGAAGTTGGCAGGACAATGGGAGGTTGGTCACCAATAGAAGCTCCTCTTGTTGGAGCAGAAAGGCCTCCTCATCGCGGATGTATGTTGTAAGTCGAGGAATTTCGACGTTGAGGCATGTAATCTCTTCCTTTGCTTGTTCCATCTTGAAATACTGATCCATTAATATGCACGCCGCAGGTTTGGCCCATACCCTGAGGCGGACGTCGGAGCGAGTGTCAGACAGGAGGTCGAAATCGGTGAGGAAGGCATACTCCACGTCATCCCACAATAGGGGAGGTCGAGGTGGAGAAAGGGCTTGAGCGGCAATGTTGTAGTTCTGTAGGGCCGTGCGTACAGCGATGGAGCATGCTTTGAGAGTGTTTCCAATGTGTTTATGAAGTTTGTAACCTGATTGTAATATTAGTTTGAAAGAGAAACACAATTTGAAGGAAGCGACGCACCAGTTTGAGACATATTCATTTTGGTGAGTTCAAACATCCTCGCTACAACCAAGCCTTTGAGGGCATCGAGACACCTCTGGTACCTTCGCCTCCCCACCATTACTGCCGCTTCCTTCCATTCTTTGTCCGCAGGGCCCCACCGGTTCAAGACGCTGATCTGGACCTCAAGGTTCTGCACCGTGAGAAGGTCCTTGGCCTCGACCTCATGCGCGTGCCTTCGCACTGTCTCCTCTGATTGCGTGGTGTCCCATGTGCTTCCAATCGTAGCAGGGGTAAGAACCTGCCAGGCTTTCTCTGCCGTTGCAAGACGTCATCTAGAAAAAAACATTCAGAAAAAGCATAGTAGTTCAGAAAAGATAAACTTACTGGCTAGCTCCCAAATTTACCAGCTTCTGCCAATACTCCATTGTCAGAGACTCCTGCAAAGGCTCCCGGCAAAGGCCTTTGAGATAGGTCTTTTCTTCAGCGAGCCAGTCCTGAAAGACAGATATGTCGGCTACGTTCTGATCAGGCATTTGCTTGACGAAGGCCGCCTCATCGTTGAGGATGTTGAGGGCCTGCTTGTAGTTGTTCACAAGGAATTGACCTGAGTTAAGGAAGTCAGCGAGGATAGCAAAAAAAAATGAGTTGCTTACTGAGGTTCTGATAGGTTTCATTCTGGTCCATGTGTTTGGCGAACTCAATGATTTTTTGCTTGCGATGGAAGATGCTGGCATGATGGATAGAAGCAGCAAGCACGTTTGATTTTGAAAAAAACCGTTCTCCACCCTTGAGATCTTCTAAGCCCAAACCCTTGACATATGTGGCGAGGTAGTGCAGTTGACAGAGGCGGTTGTGTGCGTGTCCATGGAAGCTACCTATCAAGGCCTTGTACCTTAGGTGAATGGCGCGTCATCCGAGGGGGCTGCAGGCGAGGGTGATTCCAAACTTACAGCCAATGTCATATCCACCTCCGATGTCAGGTCCAAAGGCCTCAAGCAATGCTTCAACTGTTGCGAGAGAGTATTTAGAACTATAAAACTTTAGTTAGCACCACAAAAAACGGCAAGAAAAAATGTCTTACAGTTCACCACTCTGTACCATGTCAATAATTGTGAGTACGAATCCATGGCGACAGAAGGAAAGAAAACCCCCAGTCTCATTGTACATCCTTTTCGTTTTTTCGTTCATTTTATCGGCCATGTTCTTCCACCGGTCCTCACAGGGAGTAAACTCCTCAGCGTCGCTAGGCTAGAAGTATGTTGTCAGTAAAAACTAAATATACAATAAAATCGGGCTTACGATGTCATTTTTTTGCTCCTTTATCCACTCTAACATGAGATCCCAGCTCCAACGGTCCACCTGCTCTCGTGTAACATAGTAGCCATCTCCAATGGACCTCTTGTCCTTCCGTTCATTAGGCTCTCCAATTACTGGGGTGTCTCCATCTCCTGGGTCAAGAGGCACAGTTTTTCGACGTTGAATGTGTTTGAGGGAGTCGTTTCCATCCATGGTGAGAAGCATGCTAAATACAAGCTCAGTCTCTCCAGTAAGCTTGTGTGTGCAGCAAGGACATGCATGACGAAGCCTCCATCCATGATCGTTGCGCTTCAGAGTGGCTTGAACGTGTTGCTCGAAGCAGTTGCGAATGCAGAGGTAGACATCAAAACAAATTGAAAATTGTTTGCGAAGATAAGGGCAGAAGGGAGTGCCATGGAGGTCGCAAAGCGACTTTACAAAAGAATTGATGGCAAGATGGGGGCATTGAAGACTGGCATTGCGATAAACTTCCAGAATGTGGATGGTAATAGCGACAGTCGGCAATCTGATCAAACAACCTTCACATCCAATGATTAAACAAACTTGCCTCTCTGCCTGGTTTCTCCAGCAGCATAACACCTGGCATCACTGTCGAGATGGCCCTTCATCACACAGAGAACGATGCACGTAGTGTTTGCTGGTTCAGTCCTATGGACTGAAAATATCCATAGAACCGAACTGAACCGGACTGCAGTCCGGTCTTTTTTTCGGTTGCGGTTGCTCAAATTTTGTGTTATTCCAGTTG
>KN838570.1:121473-134827 GCA_000827195.1 Laccaria amethystina LaAM-08-1 | reverse complement strand
TTGCCCGTTTTGGGGGCAAAAAACCGGACTGAACTGAACTTGCGAACACTAGATGCACGCAACCGAGAAGCAGCACAAGAGAATGCCAGCGGAGATGAGGAGGCAGAGGAGGATGAAGATGAACAGGCTGGAGCAGAGATTGCCGACGCTTTGTGTCTCGTCGCCGAGGACTTGCGTTAATATCTTATGTAATGGCTGCTTATATTGTGTGCCAAATATATGATGATTTTTACGGAATTTACTCCTTAAGGGAAGGGGAACAGCGAGCTCGCTGTGCGAAGCGGGGGTGGGAAGGGCGCGGGTTGCGACGTGAGGGGAATATTGACGTTGTTCCCAAAATAGATGTGACGGGCGGGACAGAAATAAGGGGCATGGGAAAGGGGAGGAAGTTGCCGACAATGCGCTGTAACGACCAGAGAGGAGGTGATATCTTTCGTCTAAGTCCCCAAGAGTTATTCAAACATTAAGTGAACTGAGGGGAGGGGCTGTCAAAGCCTTCCCCTTAGAGGGGGTCAATTCTTCACTGACCTGTTCTATTTAGAGACGTCATGTGGTAGCCGTAGGTGCGAAACTCAGTCCTTAACTAGGACAATGAGTTAAGGTGGCCAGGTTCCCGATAAGGCACAGTAATCATTAATCATCAACGAGAGCTATTTTTGGAATGACAGCGTGAGACTGCGGACTCAGGAGATCCCAATTTCCACCAGTCGAAGAACGATCCTCTGTGGCCATCTAGCACTTGATTCAAAAGGCCAGGCCCAAGGTGTGTTTTATCCTCTAGGTTTATCTGGAGGTGACTGTTGTCAATATTCGTTTTCCAGACTCCACTGCTCAAGCGCTCATCAGCGCTCATCCCAGGCCCCACGTCTACTCCAAATCAATTGACAATACCTTCGTGGGATGATTGTGACAGGAGCAATGCAGTGACAAATCGTATTTATAACGTATGTCATCTCACGCACAGCACTTTCCTCATGAGTAGTTCTTTCTCCCCCAGCTTCGTCTTGGCGAAGGATAATCCCATTGAGAAGAATAATACGCCTAAGATTCGTCAGTATTCCTCCTACTATTATCCAATACGATTCGGTCAGCAGCTAAATTATAAATCAGTGGATGACGAGACCCGCAACGCCGACTTAACTGACCTTCGGCCATCTGGCGTGGACCCGACTTCCAAGACCGCGTCTGATAAGCCGTGTATGCCATGCGGCCATAAATTGAACGGTAGAAACCTCATCGTCTGTATTGACGGTGCGTCCAACCAGTTTGGGGAGAAGGTGAGCGTCAGGTTGGCGAATATCAGCCCGAGATGTCGACGCTTTCAGCGATCAGAACACAAACGTAATCGAATTGTACAACCTCATATTAAAGAATGAAGATGATAATCAAAGGACGTGGTACAATAGTGGGATCGGCACTTACGCTCGGCCATCGTGGAAGTCGCTCAGCTACTACAAGAAAGTTCTTTATCACAAGATCGACTTAGCGATTGGATGGTAGGTCATGGCGCTACTTGGCGGATTGTAGTCTGATTTTTCCTCTTGATAATTCAGGGATTTCAAGCGAATAGTTTTGGGTGCATATCGCTGGTTGTCGGATAATTACGAGAAAGACGATTGTATCTTTCTATTCGGTGTGTCATAACAAAATAACCTTGATTTATGTCTGCGTCCTGACTCATGCTAGGGTTCTCTCGTGGAGCATTTCAAGTTCGAGTGCTCTCGGCGATGATTGAAAAGGTGCAAATCGTGTTGTGTTTGCAAACAGTGTATTAACTGAGGTGTCTCGGAAAATACAGGTCGGCCTCGTCTATAGGGGGGCTGAGATGCAGATACCATTGTGCGTCTCCCAATCTCTACCCTTCTCATAAAGTAATCCAAGTATTCAGTGCATACGAGCTATATGTCAACCCAAAAAGTGGTGAGCGTCCAGCGAGTGATGTTGGTGACACCGACGGTCAGGAGGACAACATGACCATGGCCGCTCGTTTTAAGAATGCCTTCTCAAATGAGAATGTGAAGGTGCACTTTGTTGGAGCCTGGTGCCTTATTTAAATTATGACAATGGAAAAACAAAATGACTGATCGTGATATTAGGGATACTGTTTCGTCAATTGCGATCGCGCGTGGGAAGTCCATGTTCCCAGGGACAGTCGACGGGATGACGCATGTCTGCTATTTCCGCCATGCACTCGCGCTTGATGAGCGGCGGGTTAAGTTCCTCCCTGAGTACGCCTACGGGGGATCCGCCAAACCTCTGGAACCCATAAACAACACCAGAGGTACGTGGGCCGTGATTCAACCTATAATTTTCGCTGACCCCAACTAGGTACAGAGTCCAAGGGAATACTTCCTCAAACGAAGAGGTTTGGTTCTCAGGGACGCACTCAGACATGTAGGTTAATTCTCGCTCAAAAATCGATCACCAATGAATGGCTTTTAGTGGGGGTGGGAGTGTTAAGAACGCTGCGATGGATCGTGCCAGGCCACCTTTACGGTGGATGGTTTTCGAGGCGGGGGCAGCTGGCCTTCGCACCGCGCGATTCGAACGTGAACTCTTAGCATATGAACAGATCAACATTATCAAATCTCTGACTTGGCCCTGGCTTTTCTTTGAGATATGTCCACTCAAGAGACTGACCTTTACACGAAAGGAAAATGGACTGCCAGAGATGACTCGATGGTGAATTTGTTGGTGGTTGCAATCATATTTTCTGATCGAGGCGTTTGTCAGGCCTCACCTTGGAAAAGGCCGGAAGATCCATCGGGGTCAGAAGATCCACACCTCCTTAGTGCGGGCTCGCGGATCGACTGCCGAGAATTACATCCCGCAAGCACGTCCTTTCGATAATGACCCTTCGTTCTGGGACATGTTGCGTGACGAGGGAAAGGAGCCTACGGCAAACGTCTCCGAGTGGCTGGAACTTGACTTGGATGAAGAGAGAAAACTTGCAGTTGAAAAACAGGTTACTGAGGGCGAAGGTAAGCTTTCTCATCCCTGATACTTTTCATTCAGTTGGAGGGTTTCAGGGGACGCCCCCGAGGCGGTATACAGAAATGCGATCGAAGCCCTGCATCAGGAACCCACCCTCGAAAACAAGTACCTGCTCCTGCAGACCACGATGCAGGTTCTGAAGAGGAGCTCTCGAGATGATTTGGATTTTAAACTGAGCCTTTCAAGCCAAATCAGACCTTTGCTGTCAGACCTTTTTTGCTACAACAGTGAATATCGGCGAACGGCGTTGGACTTTGTGGTTCTCTTCACAAATTGTGAGCCAAGCCTACATTTTTGTTCACCCATCAGCGGTTACTGACTTACTCCATTGTATAGTTGTCAACATCGTGCAGTTAAAAGGAGATTACTTTTCTTCTTGTGCGATCTCACCTGATGAGACACGCATAGCATCTGTCACTGGGACAGTCGACGGGAATGTTCGGATCTGGGATGCAGAAACTGGTTGCCCAGTGGGAGAGCCATTGGGAAAACACTATGATTGGGTCTGGTCTGTCGCGTTCTCACCGGACGGCAGACGCATGGTGTCTGGATCGGAAGACACGACAGTTCGGATCTGGGATGCAGAAACTGGTAGCCCAGTGGGAGAGCCATTGCGAGGACACAATAATTGGGTCAGTTCTGTCGCGTTCTCACCTAACGGCAGGCGCATAGCATCTTGCTCGTTTGACAAGACTGTTCGGATCTGGGATGCAGAAACTGGTAGCCCGGTGGGAGAGCCATTGCGAGGACACGAGTATTGGGTCAACTGTGTCGCGTTCTCACCGGACGGCGCACGCATAGTATCTGGCTCGGATGACAGGACAGTTTGGATCTGGGATGCAGAAACTGGTAGCCCGGTGGGAGAGCCATTGCGAGGACACGTTAATTATGTCTGGTCTGTCGCGTTCTCACCGGACGGCACACGCATAGTATCTGGATCGGAAGACAGGACAGTTCGGATCTGGGATGCAGAAACTGGTAGCCCGGTGGGACAGCCATTGGAAGGACATAATGATTGGGTCACCTCCGTCGCGTTCTCACCAGACGGCACACGCATAGTATCTGGATCGGGAGACAGGACAGTTCGGATCTGGGATACAGAAGCTGGTAGCCCGGTGGGAGAGCCATTGCGAGGACACACAGGATGCATCCAGTTTGTGGCATTCTCCCGGGATAGTATATCCATAACATCTATCTCAAGTGAAGGCACCGTCCGAATCTGGGATGTCGAAGCTCTCGGAATGCTGAATGAGACCAGGAGAGGGTAAAGAAGGAAAGAGATCCAGATAGGAGAACACATTTTGTACGTTTCTTTCAACAAGTCCACAATTCAGCAACGATGTTGCATTTATATAAATGAGTTGGCTGGACGTCTGCGCAACGGCTTGATGAATAGGTATCCACGTGGGTCTGAATAGACCCAGGTGACTGTTGGACTAACGTCTCTAGTCGACTACGGAAAAATAACACTAGTTGATCAACTCCTTCGTCAATCCGGGACTATCAAACAGCTAACTGCAACAGAACAACTGCTTTTTACACCCCCTTCCTCCTCATCATCATCGTCAACCAGCACAATTACGTCTGACAGTCGCTTAGACGACGCCTCATGCACTCCAACGACCTCGAACGCCAGGGTGGTCCTATCCAGATGCACTGGCGTAATTTATAACGACAACTTGATCAATATCGTCGACCCGCCTGGACATGCGGACATTGAAGGTGAGGTTGAAAGGATTATGAGTATGGTGGATGGGGTTGCATTGGTTGTGGATGCTGCGGAGGGACCGATGACCCAGAGGTTGGCCTTGTGAAGGCGCTTGGCAGGGGGTTCAAGTAAGTTTATTTATCAAGTTTCACCTTCATCTCTTTTTTTTGTGGTGACTCTCGTACTTAGACTCGTCGTTCTGAACAAAGCAGACAGAGAAACTTCTCGACCCGCTCAAGTCGAGAGCGATCTCTTCGATCTCTTCGCAACACTCAGAGAGACGGACGAACAAGCGGACTATCCCCTCCTTTACGCTTCAAAACAAGGCTGGGCACGGGACACCCTCCCCACGCCCAGCACCGATCTCGCTTCTACCGAGATGACCATGACCCCGCTATCCTGAAACACGTACCGTCGCCTAGCCACTTGGACCGTACCGCGCGTTTATCAATGCTCACAGTTCAAATCAAGAGTGACCTATACGTGGGCATGCTCCTGCTCGGCCGCGTGCATAGTGTGATCCAAAAACCTGGATCCAGAGGGTAATAAAGTTGGAGAAGGTAAGGTCAAGAAAATGGGGCTAGAGAGAGGGATGTAGCTGGTGCTGGAGAGATAGTGAACGTTGCATTAAGACGAGGAGTGGAGCTAATGCTACGCCTAGGCATCCTGAGGGGTGGGGTGATGAGGGGTCTCGGGCGCTTCTTGTACGTTCTCTTTCTTATCTCGTCGGACGTCAGTCTAATGTGAAGAATGTAGACTACACCCACAGACACACCGACCATCTTCGTATTCGCACACGTCAACGACTCCCCATCAGCTGGACAAGAAGGCACCAAACTCACGTCCCAACTCATCCGCGACCGCATATACAATGAAGCCGAAACCAACGTCGCTTTGACAATCTTACCAGGCCCTACATCCGAGTCACTCGAGCTCCGCGGGCGGGGAGTCCTCCACCTCGGTGTCCTCTTTCGAAACGTTGCGTAGGGGAGGGTACGAGCTTAGTATTGGTTCCCCTAAAGCCATCATGCTACCGGACCCGGATCCGAGTAGGCCAGGGGGGAAGATGGAGCCTATAGTAGAGTGTACGGCGCTTGTGAAGGAGGAATATGCGTGTAGCGTGGTTCAGAAGCTTACGATGCGCAAGCGGGAGATGGTTAGTTATGAGAAGGAAGAGGATAGGTGGGTGAAGGTTGTTATGGAGGTTCCGGCGAGGGTTCATTGGGTATATGTCGGGAGAGTTTAAGAATGATGTTCATGCGCGGGGGGTGAGTTGTTTGGGGTTGCGTATTTTGGTCGTTGCTGATTTTTTAAAATTTGCATAGGACGATTAATCCTATCTTTAAAGGATACAAACCACATATAGGACCGCTCCATGATACGCTCTCTCCCTGGACTTATTCTCGACGCATCGCCTTGACGTATTTTGCATCCCTCATCACGATCACTATCAACCCTACAAAGGAAGGGGGAGAACCTTCAATGGCAGACCTTCGGGAATTCCGGCTATTGATACGGGCCTGAATGGTCTTTAATATTGATGGCCACGGGTGAATCGTCAGGGTACGCAATGACGCCGCTCCAAGCTCGCGGGGTACTCCTTATCCATGCTCAAACAAAACGTTCGTTTCTCATCTTGTCTCAAAGTCTCTTCCTTCCTTACTCACTCACCGATAAATCCAGTCTATCCAGGCATGGTCATAGGCGAATCCGCAAAATCTCAAGACCTCTACCTAAACCCCTACGTCAAGAAACAGCTTTCCAACGTACCAGCCGCAGGGCGGATGAGGAGATCGTATTGGCTTCGCCGAGGATCATGACGCTTGAGGAAATGTTGGCGTATATGGGTGACCATGAGATTGTGGAGATTATGCGTGGGAGTGTGGGTTGAGGAAGGTTGTGTTGGATCAGGCTAAGAGGATGAAGATGAAGGGGGGAAGAAGAAGGATTTGGATCACTGGAAGGGTGAGTCGTTTTTGTGAGATTTTGTGTTCAGTGTGGGCTCACTATTTTGGTTAGATAAGGAATACCGTGAAAAGTACCTTACAAGTCACCCAATCCACACTCGGGTTGCTTGCTGCCCATTGCGAGGCCGTCTTGGAACCCACAGTCCGGCAAGGTCGGTGACCGGCACCTTTCAATTGCCAAGACGAAAACACATTGGTTCTTGTGATGATTTATAGATGTTCATTGGGGTTGTGGTGCAGACAAGAAGCGTGATTACGCAACACACAGTAACTTATTCAGTTCTCTGTTCCAATTACATAAGCAAAATATATCTATCTTATAACTAAACTTAGAGTCAGTTCGGCAACCATAATACGAACGTATTATGATTATGATGGCATTCATATTATTCCCACAACTCCTAAAATGGTATATTGTCAGCCAAATGTCACATGCTGCAATCATGTCAAAACAAAGTCAGAAATCTTTGAACACGATTTTCTCTGTAATACTTATTGTAGAGACATAATTTATAGTGTTTTAGAATCGTCTCGATGAACTCTAGGTCACCCCATAGTTTATTATATGATATTCCTGCTGGAGTCTAGGCAAGGACAGTGCCGAAATTGCTTCAAGAATTTCTCTGCCAATACCTAACGGAAAGCTACAATCTTGGGTGTGTTATAATCGCACAGTATGTACCTAGGTTGTGCCATAATTTATTTTGTGTAATAATATGTACTAGCTTTTTAACTGCGCTATTTTGAAAGGGAAGTGATGGGGTGTTATCACTTATAGCGCAGTTACAAAGCCAGTACATATTATTACACAAAATAAATTATGGCACGACCTAGGTACACACCATGTGATTCTAACACACCCAAGATTGTAGCTTTCCGTTAGGTATTGGCAGAGAAATTCTTGAAGCAATTTCGGCACTGTCCTTGCCTAGCCTCCAGCAGGAATATCATATAATAAACTATGGGGTGACCTAGAGTTCATCGAGACGATTCTAAAACACTATAAATTATGTCTCTATGATAAGTATTACAGAGAAAATCGTGTTCAAAGATTTCTGAACTTTGTTTTGACATCATTGCGACATGTGACATTTGGGTGACAATATACCATTTTAGGAGTTGTGGGAATAATACGAATGCCATCATAATCATAATACATTGGTATTATGGTTGCCGAACTGACTCTTACAGCCGTTTGCATAATTGCGTGAACACGCGGATTTTGTTTTCCAGCGTGACGTGACATCTCACATAAGCATTGGCCATCTCTCTCAACTTCACTGTCACCAACGTTGCCGCCCTATGACCCCTTACCGTCCATTCCAATGCTATCGGTAACTCACAAAGAGCCCATCGGAATGGATCCCCTTCTCCCTGCTGAATCTTTGAGCTGGATTTCTTGTGATCAAGTAGATATTGTTAGCTCAGCGTTAGGACGAAGAACATAATATTAAAAGGTGGGTCCTTGGTAAATCACCCAACTATGTCTCATCAGTCTTTACGTATCTTTACATGTATTCCACATCACCATTGTCGATGTTTGAGGGCCTACCGGTCCATTTACTGAATGAATTGGTGACTTGCGCATTCATGTGGTACTTACCCATGATTTTGAATATAAACCCTATAGAGCAATCTGACCTATCATGAATTTCCTGATAGGTCAAGCCTTCCTTGAAATACCAAGATGCTATGTGCATCTTGAGGTCGTCTGACAGTGCGGCAGTCATTGTGTAGTAAGTATAAGATCTTCCTTTTTAGGTAACTATGTCACATCACGCCAGGAAAATAACATCCGCGTGTTCACACAATTATGCAAACGGCTGTACATCTGAATATTCGCATATTTTTTCGTCTAGGGTGTTTACCCACTTTTACAAGATGCACCTTGAGAATTGTGTTTCTGTACGCATGCTTTGCAGCACTGTTACCACATTTCGTGAGTGATGGCCTTCGATGCAGTGTTGTACAGTCATGACTAAAAATACATACAGTCGTCTTTGTCTTAACCCATACCTGTAGGTGGACACTAAAAAGTATGGGTTTTGGCAGAGCTCATCCCAGGGCCATTTTTTGGGTGATATATGTGCTGTATTATGTTTTAAATGACTATATACTGATTAAATACAATAATTACGAGGTGAAGTAGGATGTTATTAAAGTTGGTTCCATGTCACCCCGCCACGCCAAAATGGACCCTTAATTTCCATATTTAGCATAGGCGCCCGCTAGCGCTTTCGGACAAGAGCTATGTGACACATGACACCTGTGACATTTTGGACAATTTGAAGGAGCCCGTGACACATGACATCCAAATTGAATGAAATGGCACACGCCAGCTCAGCTGAATGGTACCTTATTTAGCCGGAATTTCTCATAGATATCTTAGAAAGTACATATTTATTGACAAAGAAGCATCCACATATAGAAATTTTGTGATTGGACATGTCCACCTATGGGTTATGGTCTGTCAAATAGGTATGGGTTATCGGGTATGGGAGAGTTTGGACCACTTGGCAGGAACCGACTCAGTGGACATGAAAAAGTATGGGTTATGGGAGGTTGGGGCTATTATTAGAGGTATGGGTTAAGACAGAGATGACTGTAGTCACGGTCATGATAGTCATGACTATTGATTTTTGATTTACTTGCATGTGACAGATGACTATGAGGGAAGGGTCTGATGAATGATGGTCAGGGTTTGATGGCAAGGGTCTGCCCGACTTAGATACTGAGCAACATAATAGTGATTCATGTCTGTGTTTGTGTACACACTCTGTACTCCATGATTAAAGTATATATGACCAATCCAACATTTATCAGAGTGATCAGAGCAGGGCCAGAGTAAGGGGTTGACACAGGGTAACCTGAGCAAGCAAAGAAATAAAAGGACAGGAATACATGCTTGCATCCTCAAATTAAACAATTAGCTCTGTACACTGTTTCAGTAAATTGTGAGCCTCTGAATTTATGATTGTAAAAATCTACTGATTTCATCAGGAGATCCTTTATCTTAATGATGTCACCAAGCAGGATCTCATGGAAGCTTGGTCATTAAGTTTTGATGCTACATTCACAAGCAACATGGCACAGTTGGCATGTGAATGGGATTCTCAATGAAGTTTCTTTGGTCATACAAGTGTGCTTGTCAATTCTATATAAATGAAAGTTGCTAACAACTGTCATCACACTATCTAGAAATATCTTACAAAAGGAAATCATGTTGCAGAGTGCCATTGCATCCCAATCACATGCTGTTTGGCAGTTGCACTTGGATTACCCACCAAGGATTATGACAACTCTGATCTTGAGGACCTTCCCCCCCTTGTAGATTAAAAATTTCAAACACAAATTCCAGTCTTTTGTGCACGTCACAGTGAATGCGCTCTGCAAAAGTCTGTTGCTTATCTAACATATCCTGCCTTATTTAGTAAATGGTGACCCAGTCATGGTCAATTTGATTCGACTTTTGACTTCTTTTGACTTGTCATGGCTAGTATTGACTAGTCAACAACTGGAACATCACTGTGTTTGCATAATTCTGTGAACACTGCAATTTTTTTTCCCCAAGACGTGATGTGATGAACCTAGCATAATTGTACACTTTCACACTTCCTGCAATTATCTAATCATATAAAATAAGACTTCTGCATATCTCCTTCTTGATGCTTCCAATATCTGATGATCTTGAGCGAAGGTTAGTGGTTTGCTATTTCTTGAAGGAGGCTTAACCTATTAACTCCACTTGGAATTAACTAGGAAATGCTTTGATGATGTGTTGGTATATCATGTGGATGATCATGTCACGTGTCAGAAGAAAAAATCAGTGTTTTCACAGAATTATGCAAACAGCAGTAAGATCCTACTATATATTTTTATTCAATGTTGACTATCATTCTTCTTTTTGAGCTGAATACATACTTTGCATAAGTAGATGTGGCTATATCATGATTCAGTCAATTCCCTGATTGGTGAAGAAATCAGTAAAGTATGACTATTTTAGCTTCATCCCTTACTTAAAATGGTTTAATTCACTCCTGATTTCTTAAAAGAGGTTTAGATTGATTTTACCATGTTTTAGCCAAGAATCAGGCTGAAGACTTGCCCTGGTCTTTAAAAATCAGTATTAAATTTGTTTATTTACTTCAAAATTTTAGTATTTATCACTTACTTAAAACAATTTTATTCACTCCTGATGTTTTTACACACTAGGGAGAAGTGGCTATTTGGCCAATGGGCACATGAGTAAGCATATGTTGATTGGAGGCATTAATGCTCTCCCATATTCTACCCATATGCCTACATGTACATTTGAAATTTAATTCAAGTAAGCTCTAAAATGCAAATATCATAGGATTCCTAGTCACAGAAAAAATATGCCCATCAAATGGGCAATAATATGTGGCTGATTTGTCCATTCAATATGTGACTACAATGTGCCCAATAGGCACATTATGGTCACATGCTTGATGTCTTGCCACTCTACAGTAAATGTGGACACACAAATGCAAACAACATGGGCCTCTTGGGCACATATATACTGATATATCAAATGAAATGCTTCTGATGTAATCAGGGTGTAAATTGAATAGCCACAGGAAAAATCTACCTATCATGCAGGCAAATGTGGATGTCATGCACATGCTGAGAAATTTTTTTATCAGAGCCTCATTGAAGTGATGTTAACATTTTGATTACATATAAAATATCCTTTGAATTTGCCCCAGTGGCACATGAAAGAGATATTTTGATCATATTTAAGATGTAATGCTTCCATGTGCTTCAAAATAAATACAGTATTTTATTGGTAGTACTATTTATAATAAGCCCAGTGTAGCCATGTGAAACTAAATTCAATGATTAAAGAAAGAAAGAAAGAAAGAAAGAAGAATCACATTTGCCCAGGAAACACATCAAAAAAAAAGTGACCTCTTTCGCACTTATGTCAGGACAGCCAGTCAAAGCAATTGATTAGTTGTACATCTGATCAGGATAGCCAGTCATACTGTCACACTTAGCATTATTAATAATTATCTGTACTCAGTGCATAGCTTACTTTTATCTACTCATCTGTCAGCATCAGCAAAGTAATTGATTAGCACTTATGTCAGGATCAGCTTCATACAATTGATCAGCACAGCTGGTCATACTATGCCCTCAGCACACCCTACAAATTTTCAGTCACTCAGGTTTAGTGCTAATCAATTACTTTGCCGATGATAGCAGGTAAGTAGATAAAAGCAAGCCATGCATTAAAATGAATAACCATTAATAATGCTAATTGATTACAATGCTAACTATGACTGGCTGTCCTGACATAAGTGCGAAAGAGGTCACTTTTTTTTTGATGTGTTTCCTGGGCAAATGTGATTCTTCTTTCTTTCTTTCTTTCTTTCTTTAATCATTGAATTTAGTTTCACATGGCTACACTGGGCTTATTATAAATAGTACTACCAATAAAATACTGTATTTATTTTGAAGCACATGGAAGCATTACATCTTAAATATGATCAAAATATCTCTTTCATGTGCCACTGGGGCAAATTCAAAGGATATTTTATATGTAATCAAAATGTTAACATCACTTCAATGAGGCTCTGATAAAAAAATTTCTCAGCATGTGCATGACATCCACATTTGCCTGCATGATAGGTAGATTTTTCCTGTGGCTATTCAATTTACACCCTGATTACATCAGAAGCATTTCATTTGATATATCAGTATATATGTGCCCAAGAGGCCCATGTTGTTTGCATTTGTGTGTCCACATTTACTGTAGAGTGGCAAGACATCAAGCATGTGACCATAATGTGCCTATTGGGCACATTGTAGTCACATATTGAATGGACAAATCAGCCACATATTATTGCCCATTTGATGGGCATATTTTTTCTGTGACTAGGAATCCTATGATATTTGCATTTTAGAGCTTACTTGAATTAAATTTCAAATGTACATGTAGGCATATGGGTAGAATATGGGAGAGCATTAATGCCTCCAATCAACATATGCTTACTCATGTGCCCATTGGCCAAATAGCCACTTCTCCCTAGTGACAAGGGCTTAGGTTGATTTTACTGTGTTTTGGCAAAGGTTTGGGCCTGGACTGTAAAAATCCATGTTAAATTTGTGTATTTACTTCAAATTTCTGGTATATATTCATTTTAAGGAAATGGAAACTAATTTACAATTTTCTAGCACTGAAAACCTTTAAATTTGATGACTATCTTCTAAGTTGACGAGCCCACATTGACTTTGAGACAAGACTGTCAGTGTGGCTGTGTTTATTACCTTAAAAGGGTATCGGTGATGTCCGAAATGTCAGTGTGGGGGAGAGCAAGGGGGGCCCGGTTATCATAGTTGTGGGAATATAAAAGGAAAAAGAGAAAAATTCCCAAAAAGGAAAGGAGAAAAAAGGAAAAAGGAGGGATTTATTAGTACTATGACACTTTCCTATGATAAAAAAATCCAAAAAATTCCCAGAAAATAGGTTGTACACTAAATAACATTAGGGCTGTGCACCGTCTTACAGAGGATTGGGGACACAGTGTTGAATCCATCTGCCAAGAACTGTTGCAGCCATCATACAGATGCTGTATATAAAAATATCATTTTCCAATTATCAATGAGCAATTAACTGCAAAAAAATACCTAGCCTGGTGATACTTTGTCAATGCACAGAAGG
>KN838570.1:47350-57441 GCA_000827195.1 Laccaria amethystina LaAM-08-1 | reverse complement strand
GCTTTCATAATCAATCAGTGCCACTTGATGTTGCTGTTCACCGGTTTATCATATCTGTGAACATCTGCCAGCCAGCTGAACCAGCAGATGTCCAGCCATATGAAGGTCATATTTTGTGGACATGCTAACTAGCTGAAAGAAAACCTGGTTGATGGATTTACTACCACCTAAATATTATATTTGAGCATGTGCTAAACAGCTGAAAGAAAACCTGGTGGATGGATTTATGACCACCTGAATGGCCTGTAGGCACATCATACATTTGGCGGTGTAAGTACTCTAAGTACTCCCTCAATTTTAACAGCAACCAGTGAAGAAATGAACTTGAATGAATTTTCAACGAAAATTTGTTAAAGTCCGTTCAAACTCCGACTTCATGTGAACTTTGAATTTCCTAACGTGGAAATTCTTTGTTCTTCCTTCCACAACCTCGACGAACGGCTGCCTCTCTTGACAACCATTCTCCCCCCTCTCTCGACGAACAGTCTCCCCCTCCCTCAATGAATGACCCCCCCCCTTTCTCAACAAATGCCTTTCTCCCGACGAATGGCCTCCACCCTCCCTCCCTCGATGAATACACTCTTCCCTCGACGAAGGGCCTGACGAAGAGCCTCTCTCGATGAAGGGCCTTTCCCAATGAAGGTCCTTCTCCCAATGAAGGTCCTTCTCCCAAGGAACTGCCTTATCCCAAGGAACCACCTTATCCCAACGAATGGCCTTATCCCAACAAACAGCCTTATTCCAACGAACGGCCTTATCCCAACAAACAGCCTTCCTCCATCAACAAACGGTCCCCAATGAACAGCCTTTTCTCTCAACAAACGGCCAATCTCGACAAACGGCCTATCTCGACAAACAGCCTATCTTGACGAAGGGCCTATTGAATGGCCAACGAACAATCTTCTCCTAACGAACGGCCTTCCTCCCTTGACGAACGGTCCCCAACGAACGGCCTCCTCTCTCGACAAACGGCCTATCTCGACGAACAGCCTATCTTGACAAACGGCCTATCCGAACGGCCAACGAATGATCTTCTCCTAACAAACGGCCTTATCCTAACGAACGGCCTTATCCCAACACACAGCCTTATCGAACAGCCTTCTTCCTCCCTCGATGAACGGTCTACCCCCTCCCCCGACGAATGGTCTCCCCCCTCCCTCGACGAATGGCCTCCCTCCCTTGATGGACGGTCTCCATCCCTTGACAAACGACCTCCTCGATAAACTGTTTCCTCTTGTCTTAGAACGGCCTCGTCCTTCCTTTGATGAATGGTCTCCCCCCTTGACAAATGGCCTCCCTCCCTCCCTCGACGAACGGATGGTCTCCAGACGACTCACCTGTTCCTTTATTAGGTGACTTACCCCCCTGCCACCAGTCCGATTACTTCCTAGGCCCTACGCCCGCCTTCCTCCTCTCCGAACGCTGGTCTCTTATGGCGGACTCTCCAAAAGCCCTCGGTGTGACAAGTAATAATATCTCGAATGAGGAGCCAACTGCTTGTGTTGGCTGCGGGTGTGAGTTGTGGGCTGCATTGTTGAGGTGTAGATGTTGGTGGGTCTGTTCGTAGTCTCTTACATAGCTCTATATGCACCGGTGTAATAGTGTACAATCTGAAAATAAACAAGTCATTTTAAAACTCTAAATTTGCCTGAAATAAGATGCAATGCCTGGCACCAGGCGGCGATGCCTTAGAGTGCCTTACGTCTTAGCTGCCTTGTGTCAGGCATTTGTGCCTTGTACCGAAAGGTACATAGCTTGTGTAAGATTCATCAAATCTGTCTTATTTGGGCTTACGTGCCTTGTACAAGACGGATCAGACAGATCAGGCAAAGTGTCATCTTCCTGATGAATCGCGTAAGCTTTCCATGAAAAATTCCAGCTGGCTGGAATGTAGGTACGGATAAGCGTTCCATGAAAATTTCCAGCTGACTGGTATGTAGGGAACAATGTTAAATGTGTCTTGTTTGACTCATTGCTACACATTGTTTAAGGGGATCTTCACCACAGGTCATCTGAGAAGGCGTTCATGAATCCTTGCACCCCAACAAGTGGCAGCCAATCATGTGCCATCCATCATGTCCAAATCACTGTTACACACTTTGCACTTGGATCATTTACCACATGTAGATAGATTGACTGTACGCAATTTCGGGCAGCTTAAGTACTTGCAGGTTCTGACATATCACCCGCCTTATCCAGTGCATCATTGAAGCCTGTTATCTGGTATGCTGCTCGTGAAATTCAGCAGCTTCATCAGGCGTTGATAACAATGTATAGTCCATCTTCTTGAAGTTGTGGGTATGCGCCGTTTAGTACAGTTGTACCCATCTTATTCAGTGCATTACTGACACCTGTTATCTGGTACGCTGCTCATGAAATTCAGCAGTTTAACCGGTAAGGCTGCTCCACCTTGACCAGGCGTTGGTAACAGTACGTAGTCCATCTTATTGAAGTTGTGGCTATGTGCCGTTCCATTTAGGATATGTAGATAGATTGACTGTACACAATTTCGGGCAGCTTAAATACTTGCAGGTTCCAACATATCACCCATCTTATTCAGTGCATCATTGAAACCTGTTATCTGGCATGCTGCTTGTGAAATTCAGCAGCTTCATCAGGCGTTGATAACAATGCATAGTCCATCTTCTTGAAGTTGTGGGTATGCGCCGTTTAGTACAGTTGTACCTATCTTATTCAGTGCATTACTGAAGCCTGTTATCTGGTACGCTGCTCATGAAATTCAGCAGTTTAGCCAGTAAGGTTGCTCCACCTTGACCAGGCGTTGGTAACAGTATGTAGTCCATCTTATTGAAGTTGTGGCTATGTGCCGTTCCATACAATCGTTTAGCACATGCAGGTAGATTGACTGTACACAATTTCGGGCAGCTTAAATACTTGCAGGTTCCAACATACCGCCCATCTTATTCAATGCATCACTGAAACCTGTTATCTAATATGAAATTCAGCAGTTTAGTCAGGCGTTGGTAACAACATGTAGTCCATCTTCTTGAAGTTGTGGGCACGCCCCGTTTAATACCATTGTACCTATCTTATTCAGCGCATTACTGAAACCTGTTACCTGGTATGCTGCTCACGAAATTCAGCAGTTTAGCCAGTAAAGTTGCTCCACCTTGACCAGGCGTTGGTAGCAACACATGTTCTTGGGTACATTTTAAAGGTCCTAACTGGTCAAAACCGGTTCATTTTAACCGGTCTTTTTGTGGTCTTTACATCTCAAAAATTAAAAGACGGAACTGCAGGTCTGGTCTTTTGCAGTCTTGGTCTGGTCTGGTTACGATCTTTTTCCAGTCATGAGACAAGACTTCCAAACACTACTCATGGATGGTGGGTGCTCCTCGTCGTTTGTGGGCCTTGTACAGTGTTACCATTATTTATCATGCTTGTCAGTGCACATCATAGATGTGTCACTTGCCTGGTTGCATCCCTGGGTTGTTGTTGTGTTAGTGGCCTGGGCACACATCGTTTGTGGTGGGGGATTGTTGTTGTCCATGGGTGGGGCATTGTCATCTGTGGGTGCTTGTTGTTTGTGGGTGGGGCATCATCGTCTGTGGGCTGGGTGCTTATCATTTGTGGGTGTCAGTACTTTTTGATGCCCTACAGATTCCTGCAATGACTGGAATCCAGCGGAATCTGGTGGAATCCACCATCCTTTGTTGTCTATAAGCAAACTTTGTAGTGTACATTGGCCTTTTGTAGTCTATCAGTAATCTTTTGTAGTCTTTGCCTTCTTTTTTGGGCGAATTTTCCCATGATACAATAGTTGTAGCCCCTTCTCCTAGCTTTCTAAATGTGTTAAAATCATGTTGTTTGAATTTGTTTTCATTGAGAAAAACACAAAACAAAACAAAAATGCAGTGCTCATAAAAATCTTTTACCTCATATCTCAACAATGGGAGCACATTAGAACAAAATTCCAACTGATTCTAGAAGCTACAATGCAGGGCTACAACTTTTGGTTTTGACCATTTTTGGTAATTCATCATGTGACCATTGTCCCAATATCCCATTGAATGGACCCTGACAGGGATAATCATCCTTATCTTGTTTTGTTTCATTTTTTTGTCCAACCAGATGAGATTTCCTCTTTTAAGACATATGCAAATGACCCTGACATGGACCCTGAAAGCATTGCCCCCATCTCTATTTTTTCTGCTATTTTATAGCTATTTTTCATTTTTGCATAGCTATACTTTCAATGTTTGAAAATGTGTCCTTGACCCTGAAACAGGACACCCAACATTTGTCATCAACCATCCCCTATTTTAAATTATTTTTTGGCACAGCCACACTTTCCATGTTTGGAAATGCACCCTGGAAAGCACCCTCAACATTGTTATCAATTTATTTTTTCCATAGCTACAATTTCCATATTTGGAAATGCGACCTGGATCCAGATGTCAGCACCAACAGTGAGCACCATGCCCCCACTTTTATCCTGGATTTTCCACTATTTTATTGCCTTTTTTCATTTGAAAAAGCACACATTTCCATATTTGGAAAGGCACTTTTGGACCCTGAACACAGAAAATGCCAAGTTTATTGCCGACACTGGGACCCCTGACACCCCTACAGACCAGAAAAATATATCCTGACCCAAAATATATTCTAAGGCCATGCCAGTACAAAAATATATTTCCAAGGTGTGCCAATGACATCTCAGGGTCCATGTAAAATATATTTTCGAGGTGTGACACAGACATCATGATTTTTGTGTGACATTTCAGAGTCCATGTGTCAAAAATATTTTTTAGATTTCATGGCTTTCTATGAGCCCTCTATATATAAAACATAAATATGGACCATGACTTTTAGTCATGTAATATACCTGGAGTTGGCAAGATTAATAGTCAGTTGGCAGTGAGTGACTGAAGTGCCAATGAAAGCCTCTAATATTTGTAATCACTATGTGTGAGTAGGGGCATAATGAGGAGGCTGTGGGATGATTATAACATATATATTCCAGAGGTGTATTATACCCCAACTTCCTACCTCTACCCACTCATTACAAGGGTACCTGTACCTATATTGACTGCATAGAACTACAATAATCAATATATAGAAGAGATATGGGAATCTATCTGCCATACGCTGTGGGTATGAAGGGGACCATATCCTGATACTTCCCTCAACCAGCTGATTTACAATGAGCCTATCAGGACAATCGATCAGTTTAAATAGTGGGTATACATCCCTTTAACATATCTATTAGATTTAAAGGTGAGCACCTTAATTTTATGGTTTGTTGACCCTACAGTCATTCAATCTGTCTGAATTTTAACAATTTACTCAGCCTATTACTAGCTTCCTATCTATGTTTTCAGGTTAAATTTAACTAGAAAATCAGGAGATTGATTACACACTTTTTGCACCCACCTGCCTCCTACCTCAATAACATTTTACCACCTTCTCTATGGGCAATCTGCTTCCTCTAGGTCATCATAAGGGGCCTATTGGTCATTCAAATGTATCTTCATATCATGCAAACAAATTATATTGATGAAGGTATGACTTGATTACTGATGCTTAGTACACCTCCTCATACACCCCTTCAAATACTACCATAAAATAAATGTGCTCACCTTTAAACCTAATAGACATGTTAAAGGTATGTATACCTCCCTTTTCAGTGATTATATTGTCCTGGTAGGCTAATAATAACTCAGATAGTTGAGGGAGGTATTATTCGCTTCATGGTTGTACTAAATTTGTACACCAACAAGTTAAGGTCCAATGTAGCATAAGACAATGTATTAAATGGGCTAAGTGATTTGAGATCCACTCCAGGCTTGGCTCAATAGCTTGGGATGCTACTCAGGGATATATACTGATTTGATTATGTCTTGCACTCAGTAATTTTTTAGTCCAACAAATTACAGCTATTAAATGGGCTCAATGACCTTGGATCTACCCGAGGCTCGGCTCAATAGCCTTGGAAACAACCAGGGCATATATATTGATTTTATTATGTCTTGTACTCAGTAATTTCGTACTCTAACAAATTACAGCTTTAATTAAATCAGCTCAATGACCTCGGATGCATCCTAGGCTTGGCTCAATAGCCTGGGAAACGACCGGGGCATATATAACAATTTGATTATGACTTGTACTCAGTAATTTCATACTCCAACAAATTACAGCTTGAAAACTTTGATTAAATCGGCTCAATGACCTCAGATGCACCCTGGGCTCTGCTTTATAGCCTGTTGTAGCTTAAAACAATTTGTTAAATCAGCTCTGTGACTTAAGATGTACCCTGGGCTCGGCTCAAAAGCCAAAGATACTACCCAGGCATATATGCCAATTTTACTATGATTTGTACTCAGTAATTTCGTACTCCAATGAATTAAAGCTGTAAAAATTGAATGAATCGGCTCAATGACCTCTGATGCACCCCGGGCTCGGCTCAATAACCTGGGATATGACTGAGGCATATATACCGATTTTATACTGATTTTATTATGTCTTCTACTGATTCCAACAAATTACAGCTATTAAATCGGCTCAATGACCTTGGATGTACCCTGTGACCAGCTAAATAGCCTTGCAGATGACCAGGGAATATATACCAATTTAATTATGTCTTGTACTCAATAATTTCTACTCCAACAAATTACAGCTTGAAAAATTTGTTTAAATACCCTCAATGACCTCTGATGCACCTTGGGCTTGGCTCCATGTCCTGTTGTAGCTTAGAACAATTTTTTAAATCAGTTCTGTGACTTCATATGTACCCTGGGCTCGGCTTTATAACCCAGGATATTATCCAGGCAGGTATGCCAATTTTATTATGACTTGCACTCAGTAAGTTTGTACTTCAATGAATTACAGCTGTAAAAATTGATTGAATCGGCTCAATGACCTCAGATGCACCCCAGGCTCGGCTTAATAGCTCAGAATACTATCCAGGCATGTATACCGATTTTATTATGACTTGTACGTACTCCAATGAATCACAGCTTCAAAATTTTGCTTAAATCAGCTCAATGACCCCAGATGTACCTGTGCTCGGCTCAATAGCCTGGGAGATGACTGGGGCATATATGCTGATTTTATTAAGGTAGACAACAACCATACCCATTCAATGTCACGTGCAAAGTGTGACATTTCCATTTTAAGCCTTAATTATATAGATAATGTCCTAGAATATTTTGAACATGGATTGTAGCTAATTGGAAACCATAGAACTAAGCCAAATATAGATTTCATGGGGTACAAAAAAAAGCAAAGTGGGAAAACAAAATTTGAGGGAAAAGAAACAAAAATACTTCACAATGCATCAATGTGAAGGCAGCATATGCACAAGCCCCCCTCAGTAGGCCAAAATCATGCCTAAGTGAAGCAAGTACATTCAGTCCAGAGCACAGAGCTTACAGGGAGGTGATAGACCTAAAAAAAAGCCAAAACTGCGAAGGAGAATGAGGGGTTTCTGTTTGTTGGTGGTCAATTACTGGCTTTACTGCTTGAACCCAGAGTCATCTCGCAAAGATATCCTCGAAAAAAATCCATTAGCTGCTTTAAATTCTGTGCCACTGGAATCAATGTGGGGTAAAAATATTTACTCTCTTTCCTAACTATGATTAACGACTTGACTAGATTTTCAAATCGATCATGGCGTTTTATGGATGCATACAAAAAAGGCCTAAATGGCCATGATGTGGCATGGGCAGCAAGAAAATATTGCAGCCACAGAATAATTCCAGAAACACTAATGGTAGACAGGGAGAAAGCCAAGATGTGATAAAATATACTGAATTTCCCTCCAGTAGATTGCAGAATGGTCAAATATTATTGTATATACCTTAGTATTTTCATATCTCCTCCCCCAATTTTCAATCTCCTGCCTTATAATTTTGTATATACCTTTCTAGTACTAGTTCTAATAGTTCTATGGTCATCGATTTTCTCTAACTTAACGAAAAGAACTGTTATGGCCTTTTCTTTGACTTTTCTCAATTCTGTTTCCCAAAAAAGGAGTGTTATATCACGTCACAGAGGGTTGGTTGCATATGGTTGTTGTCTACCTTATGCCTTGTAGTCAGGAATTTTGCACTCTAATAAATTAGCTCCATGACCTCAGATGCATCCCAGGCTCTGCCCAATTGTCTATGCTATTACTGAGGTGTATATACCAATTTGAATATGTATTGTACTTTTGCACTCCAACAAATTACAGCTATTTTATCAGCTCAATGACCTTGGATGTACCCCAGTCTCAGCTCAATAACCTTGGTGACAACTAGGGCATATGTACTGATTTGATTATGTCTTGTACTCTGTAATTTCATACTCCAACAAATCACAGCTATTAAATTGACTCAATGACCTTGGATTTCTCCAAGGCTCAGCTCAACAGCCTGGGATACAACTGGGGTATATATAACGATTTTACAGTACTTATTAGTCCCCCTTAGAGTCCTGCAGGACTCACAGGATTCCTGAGGATTCCTGAGGATTACCCAGGACTCCTGCAGGACTACACCATAATCTTGCTGATTTCAAGTTCTAGGAGAAAAAAATTGTCAAGTTCTCAGGATTCCTGAGGACTACATGACATTTGACAATCTGTGACACATTTAAACACTTCCAGTAACTTACTTACCATACTTAACTTTCCCCATCTATTCCAATCCTTACAACATTCATATATGAATATATAAAATATGTTTGCTTAAAATAATAGCAACACAAAAATTACTTTACTACTAGTATGTTAAAGGGAGAGGGGACAAACAGAGAGGGGGGACAGATAGGAATGGGGCAGAGACAAAGGGGGGACAGAGAGGGGAGACAGACAGAGAGAGGGGACAGATGGGGAGGGGGGACAAACAGGGAGGGGGGAATGACAAAGGGGGGGACAGACAGGGAGGGGTACAGACAGGGAGGGGGGACAAACAAGAAGGGGGGTCAGACAGGCAGTGGGGGTGGGCACCTGTTGCTGTTTGTCAGTGGTGACTTCGTTTGCCATTCATCGGCAGTGGTAGGGGGTCGTCTCTGTCTGTGGGTGCCCATTGTTCATGGGTGGGGGGTCATTGTCATCATCTGTGGGTGGGGGATCATCATTCATAGGTGGGGCATAGTTGTTCATGGGTGAGGTGTCGTCGTCTGTGGGTGGTCATTGGCTGTGGGCTTGTCGTTCATGGATGGGGAGGCCATTGTTATCCACAGGCAGTTGTTGTCATTGGTGGATGGTGGTGGTGGTGAATGGTGATGGGGTTGTTGTCATTGTGGGGTCCCAGGGTCATGGGCATTCATTGTCAATAAAACTCACTGTTAACATGGCACAAGCAGCTGATGTGGCAGGGCATTCAGTAGGTGCGCTATTGAACCATAACAATAGAAATTGGCATTTGTCCTATGGCTCATAGTGGTACACAAATGGGCCCAATGGCTGCACATATTATGGGCCCAATGGCTGTGCATGTTATGGGGCCATATGTGGGACCAATGCCATAATGATGTTTAAGGTTGAATGTTGGGCCCAATGCTGAAGGCCCACGATGGCTATGTGTTTGGCCCAATGTTTGCTCTGCAAATATTCTGGATATTGTGCTTGCACCAGAGATTTCGGGTTTTCCAGGACATTTTATTTCTGCATGTCTGGTGCATATTCAATTTACTGCTCTGGACATTTCGCATTTTTCGGGACATTTTATTTTTGCATGTCTGGTGCCAATTGAATTTGATGCTCTGTACATTTCGGGTTTTCCAGGACATTTTATTCTCACATGTCCAGTGCCTATTGAACTTAATACTCCATAGATGTCAGGCTTTCCAGGACATTATATATGCTCCAGAGATTTAGGGTTTTCTGGAACATTTTATTCTTCCTTGTCTGGTGCTTATTGCACTTAATGCTCTGTAGATTTCGGGTTTTCCAGCACATTTAATTGAATGCTCCAGAGATTTTGGGTTGTCCAAGACATTTTATTTTTGCATGTCTGGTGCATATTTAAGTGAGAATAAATCGTCCTGGAAAACCCAGACATGCGAAAATGAAATGTGCCAGAAAACCCGAAATGTCTGGAGCATTCAGTTCAATATTCACCAGACATGTAAAAGTAGAATGTCCC
>KN838570.1:14530-42037 GCA_000827195.1 Laccaria amethystina LaAM-08-1 | reverse complement strand
TTCCCTTGCCCATCCCCCTTCCCTTCCCTATTCCCTTGCCCATCCCCCTTTCCTTCCCTATTCCCTTGCCCATCCCCCTTCCCTTCCCTATTCCCATCCCCATCCCCCTTCCCTTCCCTATAGCTACCCAATGAAAAATCCTAATGAAAGGGGTGGGTACAAGTATGAAATAGTAATGAAATATCAACAGCTACCTAATGAAAGGGGTAGGGTAAAGTATGAAATAGTAATGAAATATCAACAGCTACCCAATGAAAAGGCCTAATTAAAGGGGTGGGTGAAAGTATGAAATAGTAATGAAATGGTGCTGTGACCTTTGCCTACATTTTATGAAAAGAACATAGACTTTATGAGAATGAAAGATATAGGCAACTCCTATGAAAGCCCTTTCATTAAACTTGTGGACTTATACACACAGCTCTGTAGGCAATCGCCTTAGCTTTATGATAAAAGTGGTAGCCACTAGTGCCCCAATACTATACAATAGAATTAGAACAAAGTTTGCAATAAGAAAAGTATTGAGACTCACCATTTTGATGGGATTGAGCTTGCAATGGAACTTCGGAAGGAAAATACACTCATGCCCAGCCTCCCGAATTACAGTTTCGAGAACAGAAATTTGGTTAGTAAAATCCTCTTGCTTACTGAGCTGCAGATTGGCTCATCCGTGTGAGAAACATCTGTTGTGGGCTTCAACTGATTTTGGAGACCAGAAATGTTGCGCTTGACTTTCTTCTTAGGAGGCATTGGTGTAGTCAAATTTCATGATTTTATTGTGGGCCAACCACTCGATGAAACCCTTTGAAACGTGGTGGACGCGCTCCATTTATCAAAAGGAAGCGATTAAGCATTTTTTCAGATTTTTCTATTTCCTTTTAAGGGTTTTCGTCAAATTTTCAGGGACCATTTCCTTAAATAAACATTTTCTCAAGAACGGCTCGGTAAATCTCTTTGAAATTTGACCAGGAGCTTCAATTAACTAATACGCATCATTTCAGATACTCAAAAAGGAAGTGCTATGTCAGCCAATTTTTTAGTGGGCTTTGCTTGTCCACGACTGTAGTAACCAATAAGGCCCACATCAGCAAGATGACATGTGACTAGAAATACTAGTACTAGCATTCCTAGCACCCCTAGCCGTTTCTAGTGCCCTAGTTCGAGCAACTAGGGCTAACGAACTTATCCGATTCTAGATGCTAAACTAGGAAGGTCGGATGGCTAGGGCTAGTATTCACATGCTTATTCTAGTAGACCAACTCGAATTCTAGCACACCAAGTTGCATCCTAGTATACATTGAATCCATTAATTTTGTTATTTCATTGAAATCGAGAGTAGAATCATTGTATTCAATTAATCAATGGCCAGTGATACTCTACTGAAGACAATTGAGGAACATGTGGTGGTTGTGGGATTCTATCGACGGTGCAATTTGTAGTAGGCAAAGTGAAGGAACAACAATTATCGCTCGGGGATCATCCTCGAGAGTGTCCTCGATGAATGAAGGTGAGCAGGATGCAAATGACGGCCCTGGCTGATACATGAGTAAACAATTAGTTGACGAGATAAGTATAATGGACATACCAGTGAGCGTTGAACCATCGTATCTCTGAAAACTCGCCCAGTCCTGCTAATCCAATAGAGGCGAATACTGCTCGTTGCGGTTCAGCTCACAGGCAACCCCTACATTAACCAACGGTTGACATCCATTACCACCGTCTGGATAGAACGAGAGGCATTCGTTGATTGGTGCAGGGAAGGCATGGTGCGCTGGGATACAAGCTCGTCAGTGGCGGGATCAGAGGTGTTGTTTGAGGAGCAGGTTATTGTGCTATTTGTCAACGACAGAGTGACCGTGGGGACGGTGTGGATTGAAACAATTGGATAAAAGACGCCATGAAATTGTTGAGTTGTGCGCTAGGACAGGGTTCGGCTGCTTGGTATTGAGCAGCTATTGTTAATGTGAGGGAATGGAAAGACTTACGAGTGCGATTGGAGTGTGATGTGGTGGGAAGGAAGAACAACGAATTTCCATGTTGGGAAATTCAAAATTCAACATGGTCACATGGTGTCGGAGATTCAACGGACTTCAACGAATTGTGGTTCAAATGTTCACGCGCACGACTTGTCAATTCGACAGATTCACCACCGGAACCATCCTCTCGTCGCCGGATCATCGCCATCAGCAGCTCCACCAGCAACTGTCTTGCCTCAGTCGTCACATGGCCACCCTTTGTTCACGCTGACGGATCCACCTGCGACACAGTCATCGCTCAGCAACTCTTTGACCGACATATGCATCAAGTCTTCGGATTCTCAATTCAAGTCTTCTCTGTCCACCAAATCCACCTAAGACCAAGGAAACAACCCTCAAGACCGTATGAAACAACCCCAAATGTCGATGGCCAAAATCGATAAATGGGGGTGCGTACATCTTGGAGCGGCGGATTGTGAGCTGGCAATGACGTTCCCGCAGCCGCATTGTGAGGTTTGGAATACGAGGCCTTGAGGGATGATCGATGATTGATGAGTGAGTGTTTCTTTTCTTGCTTTTTTTTTGCACTTTGCACTTCGGGTTCGAAGCGTTGGTTTCGACTCGCAACTTTTTCGAGTTCTTCGTTTTTCCTCCTTTTTTGCACTCTTCCTTTCTATTTTCTCCTCTTTCCACGCTTTCGACACATCCTTTCTCCTTCCTCCTCCCTTTTCGCACGTGGTTCGTCTTTCCCCTTGCCCCTTTCTCTTTCCTCTTCTCTTTTTCCTCCCCTCCCCCTTTCCCTCCTGTTCCCTCCCTTTCCCTATTCTTCCTCTCCGCGCCCGTTGGTCTCCGTTCTTTCCTCTTCCTCATCTTTATCCCTTTGCATCTTCTCGTTTCGCGCCTCTCTTTTCACTTTCACCTACTCTCCTCTTTTGTTTTCTTCCGCTTCCACGTCTCTCCTTCTCCCCCCTCGTCTTAAATTGTCTCGCTCACTCTCCTCCGGCTTTTTGCTCTTTCCTTTGGCTCGATCCGGACGGTCTATATTACCACATTCCTTTCAATTTCATACCATTTTTCATTCATATTCTTGGACGTATACCAGACTCTTAGCATAACATATTTACTTCATTCTTTGTCATATTGGCATTATACCTTAGTTGGGGAATAGATATTACCTCATTTACGAACGATGATGGGACATTACTTTGGCATTTCCTAATGCGACTAGAAAATGACTAGAAAATTAACTAGAAAAAGTAACAGTTACTAGACATGCTAGAACATACTAGGAGAAAAATATGTTCTAGTACTAGTATTTCTAGAACCCCTAGCAGTTTCTAGCAGTTTCTAGTGCTTCTACCCCTCTAGACGAGATGTTGTCTTGCTGATGCATAACCTGTTAGAAATATACCCAGAGTATCCTCAGCCGGTGGAAGAACGACTATATATCATTAGTACTGTACCTAGAGTATCCTGAGAGAGATACCAATGTAAGTGCTAAAGATATGAGAATGGCGGGGACGATACTCACCTCAGCCGGTGGAAGAACGACTGAGGAGAGTATTGTGCCCCTGTATAGTACTTATAGTGGCGTATTATGTAAGGTATGATCGAGATCTCGCTGCAGCACTCAACTGCTCAACAGGTGGCGTTGTGGGGAGTAACTTACATAAAAGCGAAGGAGATCGTGGGGCATCGACATATATTGACGTTCTCGGGTGGGCCGAGGACGTGTCTTGGGAAGGGGTTTGCGTTGGTGAATTTTAAGGTTTGTTCTCTCTTTTTTTTTTCACAAGTTCTTTTTGAATTGTTGGCGTTGATGTTTGGGTGATAGGCGACATTATCGGTGTTGATTACGAACTACGTGTTTGCGTTCCCTGGTGGTGTGGATACGAAGATTGAGAAACATCCTTCTATATTGCCGACTGGGGAGGTTGGGGCACGGGTTCCGTTGAGGGTTGGGAGGGTTGAGTGAGTGGGGTTTGGGTTCGTACTTGTTGGGCGAGGGATTGTGCACGGGCAAAGTTGTGGTTCAAGAGCATTTATACATTGTACTCGTGTTGCTTTTACTGTTGTACATTGGGATACATATGATACACAAATTTCGTCTTGTTGAGTCGTAAATATAGCCAGGAATGTCGTGTATGCGTTGGGTAAATCGATTAAACTGTCCGTGAGCCACCAGAAAGGTGGTTAAGACTGGGGTCATATACGTTGAGAGCTACAATGGCCAACATGTCGTCAACTCGCACATATCAGCCCAAAAGCAATAAGATTGACATACCGCTCTGCATCTGAGCCTGACCAGGGTTGTTCGACGACGATGTGCCTAATATCGCACGGGCAATCAGACATGGGTTCACGCAAAAAGCAAGGGAAACAAACTTTGAGAAGCAATCGGACTCTGCAAAGAATCCATAACCGGCTTACCGCCACCATCTTCCTGGCCATTCATACCCTGCAAAAGGGTCCCCGCAGGGCCATGATACGCCATCACCTGCTGCTGGGTTGCCTGCATCTTCTTCCCATCTCCACCCACCACACTCAAGCTCAGATTAACCGCACCCCCACCCCCATTCCCACTCTTACTCATTCCCCCTCCACTCCCACCACCAGCCTTCCCCGGCGGCCGCCCCTCCACCCTCCTCACAAACTCCCCCCAACACGCCCTCTCATCCCCTCCCATCGCCTCAAACTGATCCCTCACACCCGCGGGCGCCTTTCGCCAGACAGCCCTGTGCCGACACACCGTGCTCTTCACGTACCTGCTCCCAAACACGCGCTCGAACGCCGTGCGCTGGGTCATGCTTGCGCCAGAGGGGGACTGGGAGATGAGGGAGTCCATGGCTGCGAACCCTGCGGAGAGCTCGTAGACCGTGTAGTCGTTTGGCCAGCGTTTTAGGGGCGGGTGCGGGTGGTAGGGTATTGGAGAGGAGGAGGAGGAGGGGGGCGTGGGTTGGAGGTGGGTTGGTGTTGTTGGTGTTAGGTAGGCTGGGACTGGGAGGGCGGATGGGGATTGTTGGGATTGGGGTTGCGGTTGGAGGGGGGAAGCGGCGGTGGGTGTGTAGAAGGTGGGGTTTGGTGCGTATAGGTATGCAGTGGGGGTGGGGTTTTGGGTGGTGGGGTTTAATGTAGGGCTGTTGGTGGATGTTGATGGGGTGGGTGGGAGTACTGCTGAGGTGGATGGGCCCGTTGGGACGAGGACGGGGCTGCTTTGGGTTGGGGGAATGGCGCTGTGTGACATGTAGTACCCGTTCGAGATGTGGATCTTTGATAAATGCCCTGGGTCGGAGGTGTCTGGTACAGACCGCTTTGATGGGGGTTTCGGTGGGGTAGTGTCGTGCATTGATGATGAGGGCTGCTTGGGCGCCATGGGGGGTGTGTTTCCCGGAACTGTGTGTTGGGTTGGGAGTGCTGGAGCCGGGGGCCGAACGGTCCTTTGCAATTTCAGCTCTTCCCGGAGGCTCAGGCATTCGTCCTCAGGCAGCCCCTCGAGAAGGCTCTTACGAGCTCGGTAAAGGAGTCGCTGTTGACTTTCGACCATACGCACTGAGCTTACTCTATGTTGTTCCCAAAGACATGATGTGGGGTTGTAGGTATCCAGATACAAGGAATCGGTTAAACCCAAGTCGGATATGAGGGTCGTAAATTGGGATAGTTGGAAATAGGGAAAGGTAGGGACCGTTTGCTGGAGTCGTATTGGATCGGTATTGGTCTGATAAATCAATGAGTAATTTCGTCCATCAAATTCTATCAAAATCTCTGCGTCAAAGTCGAAGAGATCAAAATCGCGGCGACTCCACTGGGCGGGGTTTTCACTAACGGATCGCGGCATACCTTGTACCAAAATATAATGGTAACCGAGCGATTAAAATCCTGCTCCTGCTTCTGCATGTCCTATCAAACACAGTTTTAGTAAAAACGACAAGGTAAAGTTTCAGTGAGCCAAGGTAAAGGCAGGCTCACCTGCTCCGGCGTACTTGGGACTTTGATTGTCCCCTGGTGCAAACTCCGGTTATTAGCAGCCTGGGGGAGCCTGGCCGCAGTGGTCAACGAGTTCATGTACGCGTCCATCGGGTGCCCATGTTCATTCATTTCACTACCAAGAGCGACTACATGGTGATGAGCAACGTCAAGTTTACGATCACTTTATGGCTTACGCTGTTGAGACTGGTCTACGAGGTGTACGTTGGACGAGGACAAGGGATGAAGAAAGACCGTCGGTAGGTCCCGGAAGGTCCGTCCAAGTTTGGCCCCAAGACCAGACGCCGTTAGTAAGCAGCCATGACCCTTTCAGCATCTCAACGTGCGCATTCAAAATTTCGAGGCATTTCAAATCTAGAAAGACTGATTTTTTTTTATCTGCAGGTTCTTCGGTGCCCTTGATTTCTGAGCGCTGATTTGCGGCTCTTGTCCTCTTCCTACGGATCCCCTCCTCGAAACCCTTATCAGCTCAGAAGCCTCACCATGAATGATCCCGAAATCGTCAGCGTCTATCTCTAAATTAATCGTCGTCGTGTTTTTCTAGAGCTTGAATTCGTTCTGGGCTCTTTAAACGCCGTTGACATGTTCTACATCAAGCAAAAGTTGCTCTCCGTCCTTGGAACAAGCACCAGTGCTGGGGACCTATTCTTTCCCTTATGGATGGCCGAATTTACTTGCCTTCTTCGACGTTCGCGAATGTGGCGCTGAGTCCTCCTGGTGGTCCCGACCGAGACTGTCAAATTGGAATCAAGAACTAGACCTTCACGCTATGGCCCGTCATAAGCAAGAGTTGGTGATTGTGGAGAATACGGTCCGGGATATTCAAATATCCTTCGTAGCATGACTTTGAAGTTCAAAGTGGAAGAGACTGTGGACAACGGTGTGTTTTTCTAGGACTGGCACATGCGCATGCTGTGATGTTCAGCTCTCTTTCTCTCTTAATTGGACGAGTCAGGACTCGCGGAGTACAAAAGTGGACGTGTATCATCCTGCATCCACAGCCTTTCCCTCCCTCAGGACGTGCTCACTTGAACCCTCCAGCTCTCGCGCAGACCATGCTCATAAATCCGTTACGCTACCGGAGTTGTCCTCGGAGCAGAGCGCCCTCAGAGCAATTCTGCGGATGAAGTCACCGACCCACTAGCTGAATTTATTGGGTTATTCTGCTACATGAGGGAAAAGGAGAAGCGAAAGATGTTTTCCGTACCCATTCATCAAACGCTTGCGCTCGGAGAAAGCTTATGCTGTACACACTTCTCGGAGGGCTGAACACAGGGGCTGAGCAGCAGAGCGCGGTGGGGGGCGAGGTTTCTTGGCTGAATATCGGACGCCACGGCTACGATTGACGTTGACCCAGCTGCTCTTAGGTGGACGCCGCGTATCTTCCAGTCTGCCTCCTTTTTGTCCCAATCCGGATTTTTTGGTAATCTGGCGTACCTTCCTGCCATTTTTTTCGTTTCCGTTTACGCTTGCGCTGTTCGCCATCACTTTAGCACTGGGGCATTGAGAGACGAAGTCCAGGCGACCTGGGAAGAGACGCTCTATCTTGATGGGTTTCCGGCTGCGCAGGCTGAGGAAAGAACGGGGTTGTGAACTTGAACTGATCTTCTCCCGATGTCCATGGTATCCTCGTGACTCTGCCCTATGCTTTTACGCTCAAGGGAAGCTAAGTTAGAGCAGGAATGCGGTCGTATCTGGAAGAAAGTTTATGCGTGGACCAGGCAAGTCTCTTGCGAGTCTACGGAGTGGGACTCCGATGTGGGACTCTTTGAAATCCTACAGCTTGGCGGATGCCCAGGCTAAGGGCTGTTTTGTAGCCTGATTTTTTATCTCGATCTGTAGCCTTTCGTGCAAATATTAGCAGAATCATGGACTTAACCTGAGTACCGCGGCTCTTCGGATACGAATTTCTGAATACTCACCATGTGTAAAAACTGGCTACTAATGTAATCACCTTGAGACTCTATAATACTATGTACTGGTACTGTTCAGGCCCGGGAACGTTTTTCCTCCGTCCTTGAAGCTCGCTCCGCTCTCAACTACCAGCAACTCCTGGTTGCCTGAGTCGACGGCGCCCTAGTTTTGGTCATTTGTGGCGCTACGTATCCGCAATTTAAATCACAATGGCAACCAAACATGACTCATAGCGTTCCTCCGGGCACTCCGGTGTTTGACTCGAGAGTGTATCCAGACGTTATTGTCAATGGACAATAGCTTTCGTCGACCTGACGTCGGTGTCCAAAGTCGGAGGCTCCACAGCGTTAGGTCTGGCTAAAGCCTCCGCGACCCGCACCACAATCACCGTTGATCCGCACATAGCTTGACACCGGCTTGACATCGTCACGCACAGCCTGCTGCGGCCTACTAGATACGCGCGCATGCTTCTTTATCTCAAGCTCAAGCTCATATTTACACCACCATGTCTTCAGATGGGCAAGCCTCTTCATCGTCCAATGTACCGCCCATAAAGGTGAAGAGGAGGCGACTCCAAGGCGCGTGCGATATCTGTCGACAGAAGAAAAGTGAGTCCATGAGATGTTCAAGCCATGAGATTGGAGCTCATATAGCTTTGAAGTTCGGTGTAGGTGCATTATGGCTTGGCGCTCGATCGTCCTCAAAGACTTTGTCAACACATAGGTGATTCTGCAAAGATGGCTGGAAATCGTTGCTCGAATTGCGTTGCCTTTGATTCGGAGTGCACACATCTCTTCATGAACCAGGTGCGCTCTTATACTCTCTCATTTACCACAAAAAAATCGCTGATTTCACGAAAGAAAAACGCGATTCGCTTCAAGTGGGTGCTGCGTTCACAAAGGCTTTCAACCATTCTAATCTTTGCATTTCGAACCCAGGACAACGACTCTGCTGCCAAACGATCCAGAGCGCAGCTTAGAAAACTTCAGAACGTCCATGCAACCCCTCGTTTCGACCATTCTATCCAACAACCCCTACCACCCGCCCACAAACACCGTCCTTCTCCGGGAAACGCTCACAAGCCTAGCTCTATACGCACAAAGGCTAGAAAAGGAACTCTCCAATCACTCTTCCTCTTCCAGCTTTGATGATCAATCTCCATCATCTATAAATGCCTCTGCCTCTGGCGGACTACCGCTCCCGATGTTCCCGGATCCGCAAAATAATAATCAGGCGCCCGCAACTACTGACGATGATCGTGAGATGGCAAGTCTCAGTGACTCAATGAAACATCTATTGGTGCTGGATACGTCCAAAAACCGCTTTTTTGGACCATCCAGTAGTGTTATGCTCGCAAAGACGGCTATTGAATTCAGTAGTAGGACAAAAGCCGCGCTGGACACGGCTAAAGATTTTGGTTTTGCGGGATATAGAAGACCGGAATTTTGGACTGTTCGTCCGGTGAGTTTGTCGCCTCTTCATTTTGTGTCATTTTGACGTATTTCGGGTATTAGTGGGAACTACCCCCGCCATATATCACTCTGCGTCAACACCAAATATTCCCAGATCCAGATCTTCTTCAGGATTTTATCCAGTTGTACTTTGACCACATGCACCCATTCGTCCCGATACTGCATAGGCCGACGTTGGAAAGGTCGGTCCAGGCCGGCTTGCATTTTGAGGATCACCGCTTTGGCGAAATGTTGTTGGCGATGTGCGCCCTCGCGTCGAGATACTCTCAAGATCCGCGCGTAATATTGGAGGGCACAAATTCGGAATATAGCTGTGGGTGGAAGTGGTTCCGCCAACTTCGGTTCTTCCATGCTTGCTTTGTACAGGCGCCTTGCTTGTATGAAATTCAGACTTATTGCGTGCGTGGACTGAGCCTGACTTGGTTTATTTCTGCGGAGACTCATTGTTAGATTATTCATTTAGATGGCAATCTTGTATCTCCATGGAACGTCAATCCCGGAGACGTGTTGGTACATGCTGGGCCTGGCTGTCCGGGCCGCACAAGATGTTGGAATTCACCGTCGGAAGCCTACCCCGGAGGGAGGCGTACCCACCATCGAGGATGAGCTGTCAAAGCGAGTCTTCTGGGTTTTAATCGCGATGGATACTATTTTATGCGCAAATGTCGGTCGGCCACGCGCAACCGGCCCTTTTGAGTGCGTATTTTCATTAGGAGAATTCCATGTGTCAAGTCCGAACTCACTCCCCCTTCTTTTATTTCAGTTGTAACCTCGATCTCCCCATCGAATGCGATGACGAGTACATGGAAAACTCTGATCCATCGTTAGCCTTCAAGCAACCCCCTGGAAAACCGTCAAAGATCACATACTTCAACGCCCACATAAAGCTCCTCTTGATCTTAGGGTCCGCGCAAAGGACTATAGTAAGTGGCGTTTTGGAGAACAGACTATGTTACTAAGAGGCTTGTTGTTCTTAGTATGCAGTCAGAAAGCCAGAGCCGCGACCAGGAAAGTCAATTGATGAGTGGAACCAAGAAATCGTCACTGCTCTTGACTCGGCGTTGAACTCATGGGCAGATTCCATTCCCGATCACCGTAATCTACTTTCTTTTCTTTTGAAGTCTAAGAGCCGTTTGCTAAGTGATTTGTTGTAGTCCGGTGGGACCCATGCAGAACCGATCCATTGCATTCCGACCAATCAGCAGTGCTGTACGCCTTATACTATTACGTCCAGATATTAGTCCATCGACCATTCATAACGCCTCGGGCCAACCCCACTTCCCTGACCTTTTCCTCGTTGGCGATCTGCACGAATGCCGCTCGGGCTTGTAGCAGAATTATGAAACTACAGTCAAGACGGGCGTTTTTGCCTATTCCACAAGTTCAGGTATGCTGTCTTCGACCTTGTCAAGAAAAAGACTGATATGAATTTCAGGTGGCAATGTTTACGTCTGGCCTTGTGCTTTTGTTGAACATTTGGGGCGGGAAACAGTTGGGTGTGACGTTTGAGCAAAGTAAGCAGTTGGAGGCTGTGCACAACTGTATCAACGTTCTTTCCATGTTTGAACATCGGTGGGTGCTCTCCATCTCGGTTTACAAACAGTCTGACTCAATTATCGCAGGTGGCATGCAGCAGGACGATTTTGGTAATTCTGTTTTTATCGTGTGTTCAGCTGTAGTCTGACTCGAGATTCCAGCGACATTCTTCTAGAGCTATCGGCCGTCAGTGACTTGCCGCTGCCCGTTGCACTCGAACAGAAGCGTACAAGAGATGGCGAGTTTCGCAGCACGGGCCCTACCTGCTCGAACTCTCAAAATTCCCCTTTCGTTGAGGGCGGTATCCACGGGCCCGATTTCTATCCTGTGGAAGTGACGCCTTCAGAAAGCTTTTTATATGGCCCTGGAACGGGGGGTTCACCTTCTGCTTTGCCCGTCTACAGTGACGAACTCAGTCAAAATATCTTTTCGAACGTGGATCTGCAGCCACATGGCTCTTCAAGTTTGCAGCATAATGGGTTGGCGGCGGACGGCTCGTCCGCCTTCAGCTCTCCAAGTCCTACGCCACTGGCCAACATGATATTTAGCGACCACACGAATTTCGCTATGCCAGAGCTTGCAAAGCCGGTTGGATGGCAAAGTGAGCTTTTACTTCCTTTGTTGTCGGGTGTGCCTTAATCAAGGTTCTTTCTCGCAGCTGAGGAATCAGTGAACATTTTACCTGGGAACCAACCTCTGGCAACTGACTTTGATATTGGGGGGATGGCCGTCTGGACAAGTGTCCCGAATGGTTACGAGTAAGTTTGGCATATTGTTTTTTATTTCCCACAACGATTAATTGCCTTGCAGTTGGGCGGAGTGGAGTGCTTACATTGCGACCGTTGAAGGGCTCATGCAAGAGCCCCAAGCCCATGTTATGTAATCAATTTTAATGCAAAATATCGTTCGACGTTTTTTTCGCATATTTATTTTGAGGTTCGTTAACGCACTTAAGTCGATTTGAACTGTACTTTATGGGACGGCAATATATCCAGATTCTACAGGCCATTCCAGTTCTCAATTTCCATAGATGCACGGACGGGAACGTAAATATGTTCGATACCTCAGGTGCAATGACAAATACAAAACTGATTGATTGTCTGGGCAAAGCTATAGAGCACTAAGTAATCCTCAAAATTCTACCGAAAAACACGTTCTCCTTACCAGGCTGAGGCTTATTTGTTGTCCGGATCCAAGACGGAGCGGCCATATTGGAAGATCATGCCACGTTGACGCTCTTGCACTTCCCCCTGCTCCTCCCCGAAACCTTCGTCCTTAACGGTGTGCCTTTGTGTATGGTTCACTTTCTCCAAATTAGCACGCACGGACTTCTGTACATCAATGAGATGCACAAGTTGTCGATCCCGAGACGAACCGCCAGCGGCAGCCAGTCCTGCCAACAAAACTTTTCTCAACTTGTGGATATCGCTCCGGTCCACTGCGTTCCTGTCCATCTTGGGCTCCACCGGCTTCCGGGTATTGGAAGCCGCATTCTCAGCGTCTAAAGCTGTTCGAAGTCGGACTTCCATCATCGTAACAAAAGTGTTCAACTCCCAGGTCAACTTGGTCTTGTCCTTTAATTTGCTATCCCTGACCAGAGCGTCGATCGTCGACCGGAGAAGAGGAACCTCGACTTGTAATTTGTCCGTATCATACCGTTTGCGCTCCTGGACGTGCGAGGGATTGATGTCGGTGATCCCAGCATCGCAAGTAGCGGGGAAGTCCCCGAGCCGGACGGTAAGCTCCCGAAGAGAATGAATTTCGTAGGGAGTTTGACCCATTCCATCTTCCATTCTCAAGCTGCTCCCTGCACTGTCTGCGTCGATCAAGAGCTGGAAGACTTCAGGGTAGTTCTGAATGACGGCACAGTGAAGGGGAATATGACCATCAATATTTCGAGTTAAGAGCGAAGACTTGTTGAAGTTGAGGATGAGCTGCACAACCCGTTTAGAGCCTGCTTTGACAGCGAGATGGAGAGGCTAAATCGACGGATGATATTTGAGGATAAGTCAGACAAAAATAAATAGAAGAGACGTACGGTGTTCAGTCGATCTTTGGACTGTTGAATAAGAAGGGTCTCGTTAACATCTCGGGGCAGCTTCCGAAGAAGATGTTCGACTAGATTTCCATTGTTTCCGGAGCTAGTAAAATGATATATGTTCCAACTACGCAAGAAAGTTAGAAGGGGAGAACGTTGCCATCAGTACCACGTACCCCTTGATTTGGTCTCGTTCAGCTGGAGAGACAGACTTTCCGAGCAGATTGTCAATCAGCTCAATATCACAGCCGTGTTGAACTGCCAACAAGAGTGGATTGTAGCCGATGAATTTGATGCTGCAAGTTGAAAGTGAGGAATGAGAATTAAGATACAGAATGAAGAAAAACATGCCTTTGTTTGAGAGCGGAAGACATCAAGCTGCCCTTCATCGCAAAGAGCAGCTTGATAACTGCGAGATGATTCCCCATGATAGCTGCAGTGAGAGGGGACTCTCCAAGGGGACTGATCGTCCAGCCCAACCATCCAGGAAGAACTTTGTCGAGGTCGCTGGTGCGGCGAAGGCGTTCAGCTCGATCAGATTCACTATTGCTTGTCGAATAGAAGCGGAACGCAGCCAATGGTCTATCGGTCGTGAGGTACTCGACGATCCCCTTTGCACCACAATGGGCTGCTTTCCACACTAAGGGAACGGTATTTTGAGTTTGTCCTGTGGCGTTAGGATCGTTTTGTGTCGCCAAATCTGCGCGTTTCTTTCCATGCACGTTAAGACCAAGATAAATCCTATTCTTATCGTTGATCACGGGAAGCTCATCCTCTGCTTCCTGTTCCGCAACCTTGAAGTCGATCCCATAGCCAGTGCGGCGGATATACTCGTCCAAGAACTCAGGTAGATCCGCGCTCAAGATAATTTGAAGCAAATTCTCTGGAACTTCGAGCGGCTCCGGTAGGGCGTGGTAGAGATTGGCAAGATGAACGAACGCTTCGAAATCTTTCTCGTGGATAGCTTTCTGGAGCAAATTTGTGAAAATCTGACATCTCTCTCCCCTACAATACACAAAACAATCTTGAAGCATGGTCTTGGGGTGAATGTCTGACTCAACGCCGAAGGGTAAAGTGGCAATGTCCTTGAACTTGGTAACCCCGGTATTCATTGCAACTGTATCATCGGAGCACTCAGATGTATCGTCGTCCGAATCGTCATCTACACCATAATATGAGGGCTGAATTGAAAAGAATGAAACAAAACAGCTAACCGAAGTGAATACTCTCAGAGTAGTTGACATTGTCCTCCTCATCGGGATGGTACTGCGCTGTTGCAATGGCAATGATTAGTTTAGCTGTTGACCATTGGCGCCCGCTGATGGCAGCAAAGAGAGGCGTGAAACCTAGGAAAACATTAATGGCAAACCAACAGAAAAAGGAAAAAGAGCAGCATACCTGGGTGGATGTATGAGTTAGTTTGCTTAGGATCCCTAACGTCCACAGAAATGCAAAGAAGAGAGGTTTTGGATTGTTGTCCATCCGAAGGCAAGCAGAGTTTCTTGATTGTCTCCTTGTCGCCAGAGAAGCAAGCCTCGTAGAGCTCGTCATACAACCCGCTCATATGGACAGGGACCACTTGGCGGTAGTAAGATGGAGAGAGGAGGTTGTAACCAGATTCTTTGGTAACGTCCTCCTCGTAGGGCACTGGGGCAGCATCCGACTTCGACACTTTGATTGGGCCCTCCTTGTCAGGGTAAATTTCGGACCAAGTCTTGGCTCCTCTGGCGATGAGAAGCCGCCTCGCTTCAACGAGATAAAGCTTAGAGTCGTTGAGTTTCTGAACTCTTTCTTCCCGCTCTCTTAATCTTCTCTCCGCAGCTTCCTCTTCAGATTCCTGTTCAGAATCAGTTTTGTAGGGCTCCTTCAGGGCCTGCTCATACTTTGCCCGGAATCCCTTCCAGCCAGTCTTAGGAATATCTTCGACTTCTTTCTTCTCAATGATGTCAGTTTCCAGCTTCTCAAGTGTGTCCGTGCAGTAGTCGATCGCGAAGTCAACCCAGTCAAGAAGAGACCTGCGATCATTCCGATCATACGTATTTATGGATTTCTTGAGTCCAACATTGGCCTGTGCTCCCAATGCGAGGAGAAGTTGGATGACATCGTCGTACGACTGCAGAGCGGTCTCTACCGGCGTATACGCCTGCTGAAGGTAGTTGGCAATGCTATATGAGAAGAGGTTTCGGCGACTTTTAGGTCCACTGGTTTGTTCATCAGCTGGGCTCATCACTCGTGAAAAAAGGGACGTACACCGCTTCCCGAGCTCTTGTAACATCCTCTTCCTCAAACTCGACCTTGGCTCCGTGAGCGAGTAAGATAGCAATGATCGAATAGCTTCCGAGCTTCACAGCAGAAGCCAAGGGGAAAATAACGTCGTTACACTTGAAAGCGGGGAAGTTGACGACAGAAGTTGCATTGGGATCGCACTTCAAGATTGTTGACACTAGCTTGACCTTTCCGGCATTGACGGCCATGTGGAGGATGGTGCCCATGTGTTCGTCGGCAGTCGACGAGGATGCACCTGCTTGGAGGAGCCTCTCTGCGATCCTGCATGCCTCGTCTTCGTTCTCCCTGAGAATTGTGAGGGTGAGTGGTAGAAGGGAACTGCCATCGTATTTGTTCATTTTCGTGGCCGCCTTGACATCCGCGCCGTTTGTAATGAGTACCTCAAGAACCGGGAGAGATGCGTAGAGGATGGCGTAAGAGAGAGCGGGGAAACCACAGTCCCAATCTTCCATGTTTATGTCAAGAATATCTGGTTGATCTTCTTCGTCGTCGGGTATATCACCGGTGGCCGCCGCTTTTTCCCTCTCCTCCTCCTTGACTTTGGCTTTCTTCATTGCCTCGTCATCTCCATCTCCGTCATCACTTTCATCGTTGTCACCTTCGTCATCATTGTCTTCGTCCTCATCGCCCCCATCGGCTTCATCCTGAACATCTTTCATCACCACATCCTTCTCGTTCCCATCATCCTCGTCCGAGCTCCAATCGTCCTCAGAGGATGGACGATCCAGATCCTTCTTCCCTTTATCCTCATCCTCATCTTCATCCATATCACCCTTTTTGACCTGCTCGGCATTAACCGCGCTCTGGTCCAAGAGTTTCTTAACAACATCCACGAGATCATATTGCGCTGCCAAATGCAGCGGAGTCTTCCCATCAACAAGACGCGCAGAGACCCGGCCCCCAGCGTTGATAAGCTCGCAAGCGATATCAGAGGCACGAGAGATAATAGCAACGTGAAGCGAGGTCCGGCCGACGTGGTCGCGCTGGTTCACATCCAATGTGCCTGAGGCGAGGATGGATTTGACAAGATTGAGGTTCTTGGCAGCGATAGCAGCGAAGAAAACTTCAGTCTGCTTGGCATAAACCTGGTCGCTCCATTCGCCTACGTCAATGGGGTTGAAGCTTCCCGAAATGCTTTGTTGACCTGGGTTCTCCTCGATGAACCTGGAGTGGGATTAGCATTAACGATAACAAAAGAAGAGAAGAGAAAGAGGAAAACAGACTTGAGACGGCCACTAATATATTGCTCTTCTTCTTCTGCCTGTAAGTTGCGTTCGTCGTCATCAACAGGTTCTGGGCAGTTCTGTCGTCCATTTGTGAGTCACGCAAACTAGCATGGAGGTGGGAAAACGACGTACCTCGCAACAATCCTCCAAGCACTCTTCCATGGTACCAAAGAAGGCAGGGTGACGATGGAGACGACGGCCTTTGTTCTTAGGATTGAAAGTAGCTGCAACAATGATCAGAACACTTAGTGCATGTAAGATAGGTCAACCATTACTCACAATTCATTCCCAGATCCTGTTTCCAACGTTAACGAAGGAGTCAAGCATTGAAATAAAAACACGGACCGTTTGGTAAATCAGCTTATCAATCCTTCGTGCGTCCCAGCCTGGTCCGTAAGGAATGTGTAGAGATGCCACGTCGTAATCATTCATCTCCAAACCACCAATTGCTGCTTCTCCTTTCAAATCGCCCTTGTACTTGCGTTTGTTACGGCGGTTGTATCTATTCAAAGCATTGGGCCTTCCACGGAGCTCACGTCTGGATTCAAGGAAAGCATAGCGAGTGTCTGTGTCTGTAAGCTTTTCGAAGACAAGAAGACGGGCAAGGCCTTCCATACGGGCGATAGAGCGTTCGTAGATCTAGGAGACCAGGAATGGTAAGGATCTAGACGATAACAAGGGGGCGATCATGAGCTGACTCACAGTTGGGTCAATGTCCTCACGCTTGAGAGTTGGAACGTAAACCTCGAAAGCGCGTCCAGAATACTTTGCAAGTCGAACTTCGTAGGATGGGGAACGGCGAGACATATCGACGGTATTGCATTGGCGCATCATGGCCACGATGGCCCTTGGGTTGGCCCACACTCGAGTTCCTGTCAAACAGTGAGCCAATGTGGAGACGGCAATGAGTGGAGTATACCATCGTAGGCGCAGCAAGGAGCGTCAATGTCAAAGCCTGCCAAAATCTCTGCGGGTGAGCTGTATAATCGCAAAACGATTTGTACGGAACGGTATGGGTATTGAGCTGGAGAAGAAGTGTGAATAAAGTTGATCTGAGGAAAAGTGTTTTTGCTTACAATGGATGGAAACGGTGTGCTTAGTTCGAACGCAGGTAACGTCCCAAGGGATAGAATCGCGAACAGCTTCAAAGATAGCGTTAATCTTCACTTCAGCCTGGACAAAATTCAATGGTTGAGGTCGCCAGTCAGAATCAAACTCGATGAAGAATCGTACCTGCTCCGGCGTCATACCCCACAAGAAAAGATCAACATCTGATGTCGGGTACGCCGCAGAGTGGTAGTACTTTCTAATGGCGCGCTTGGAGACTTTTGCCGTGTCGCTAAGGGGCGTCAAACAAGCGAGCACGGACCCTCCAGCAGCAACAACGTTGTTCCAATCGATGAGTTGAGATAAAGAACCCTCAGTAAAGATAGCCCAATTCTTCTGGAACTCCTCCAAATCGGCGACCATACTCGGCGCGCCCTCCTTCCTCCTGTTCGTTTCAGACAGTGGCATCACGTATTTTGAGTTGAGATCTTCTCCATCTTTCACCACACGCGCTCTGGTTGTCCTAATATCGTCCGGGGCATCGAAAACGTCGACAAGGCCCACGTAAGGGCTAGAAAGACGGGCGTTGGTCTTGTCAGTGGCCCAAAGCTTTCGAAGCTCAGCCTCGTCGTCAAGCGATGGTTGAAGAGCATCGTTGAGGGAGATACCGGGGCCAGTTGGGAGCTGGGTAATGCGTTCTATGAAAGATTGGGATTCAGGATTTTGGGGCATGGTTGCTTGCAGTCCAGAGGAAACGAGCTCACCTTATATCCGGGACGAATGACTTGTCATAACATCACAACGCCATCATCAACTGATGGCGCAGCGCTACCGCCTCCGGCGTTCCTCTTATGGAAATGGGCGGGAACATTGAGTCAATACCCGCACCAGATCCCATCAATCCCATCAATCCCCATCAATTACATACAGTAGGCGGGACCGCCACGGTTCAATTTTGAAATTTGATTTCTGATTTCTGGGTTGAACCATGGTGATGGGAGCCCTACAGTGCTTTGCACACCACAATTGCGAAAACTATGTTTGGTTTTGTATGTTCGTTACAGATTGTCACGCCAGATCTGAGCTTGAATCCCTCACGCCTGACTCTCATGGCGCCTCAGGTATCAGATGAGATGTGCATGCAGATCATGACAAGAAACCAGAGCCTGGGGCAACTACCCCGCTGACTGTGCGTAAACAAGTGCCTGGTGTGTGTAGGAATGTCTATGTTAATCACACACTGTCGGCTATGGAGGTGGATCATGATGGGGAGCCTAGGGTTTGCTATGTGTGAAATAAAGTCAGGACGACAAGTGAGTATTGTTACCCTTCTTCATGAATATCACTAAAATTGTATTCAAGAGTACACAATCTTTACATTTACTGTACTATTTCGACCAAGTGTTCACGCTGAAATGGCTGAAAAAATTTCTTTTGATTTAAGACAAATAAAATAAAAAAACTTTTTTTTTGATGTGACTTGTGATGTGAACACTTGGTCAAAACAGTACAGTATTCTGAACAATTTGTATAAACAATTTCAATGAGTTGCTAATCTTTCTTCTTGTCCCTATAAAGTAAGTCTAAATTTGTTATTTGAACCTGTCTCTTAACTGTCAAATACAGTGTTCCCTGTCTTTAGTGCAACAGCAGGCTCTATAGCTGTTCTTCTCCTTGTGCTCATTCTCACCATCACAGCCTTCAAGGATGGCATGGCAGTCTTGATGATTTGGTGAACACTTCAGCAACGAGACTCAGGGGGTGTATGGTGTAACAAAAAGGTGACCAAAGGTGTGGGGGAGCTGAAGGATAGGGAGGTTGAGGAGAGGATGTGTGTAGTGCTGAGCTGGGGAAGAGACACTGGGATATTTCGAGTGTTTTGATGCATAACGAGAGCCAGAGCAGCCTTGATCTGGGTGGAGGGGCAGGTGGATGCAGGCTAGAGGATGTCCAGAGTGTTGACTTGCACAGCTACCCACCAACAACAGTTGGTGCACTATCTAATACATTGTTATCTAAGGGGTCTGTCAAGCGGTCAATGGATTAGGTGCTGTTTGGGTTGTTGGCACAGTATCAGTAGGTTCAATCATAATCAAGCACTGGGGTCATTAATTTGAATAAACACAGGTGGATCATTGAGCTGGGAGAGGACATTGTGGAAAAAGCTTGAGGTCATTGAGAGACAACGGCCAGGTTCTGTGGTGCTTAGACTGTCTACATCAGATCTCAAAGGTATGTTCTATTTGGAGGTGAAGAACTCAGGACAGCAAAACAATCTCAAGCCACAGAAAGCTGCCAAGGGCAGCTCAACGATCACCTCTGATGATGGTGTCTTATGATAGTAATGGTACAACAATCCTACTTCTGGTGAGCAGAGAGAGGAGCCCGTCATGATCAACAAACACTATATTGGGTCTGGTGCTGTTTGCAAGGAATTGAAGTTCTCCAAGAAGTCTTGCAAATGAATTACTTCAATTTCCTTCATTTCTGTCCAGATTTGGTTTCAACTTGATGTTGAAATCTAGTGGTGTTCCTATGTTGTTAATTTCGTTGAGTCCAATTTAATGTATAATTTCTGTGAAATAGTTATGGAGTTCTTGTTTTGGGTTATTTTGATACCAACGATTTTGGTTGGTTCAGTGAGATCAGTCATTTCCCATTTGGTGTGTAAATCTGATTTGTTTGCTGCATGAGCTCATCGGATGATGAAAATAGGAGGATGTTGTCAACCCAAACTGTGATGATGACTAAATCATTGCCATTTTGTTTGATGTATATGCAAGGATCAGAACACAAACATTGGAATCCAAATTTCTTGAGTTTCTCATCAAACTCTTTGTTCCATTCTTGACCTCATTGTTTCAGGCCATACAGAGTTTTGATCAATTTGCAAATTTGGCCTGTGGTATCCTCATACCCCTCAGGTGGTTTCATATAGATTTTTTCTTTCAGTTGTCCATTTTGGTAAGCCCCTTTTACATCCATCACTATGCAGGTAAAAATGGTCGAAAGTCAACCTATTTTTTCAACCTAACATAGGTAAAAATTCACGGGTTCTTTGGTTGATTTTTGTCAACCTTAGGTTGGTGGTCAACCTGTGCTTTTTTTGTTGATTTCCAACCAAATACGTCTGAATTCAACCAAAGCTTTCTGAAGCTGCTATACAGGTTATATTCAACTGTTTGAAGGTTGAATTTCGCTGACGAATTTCAACCTATCTTTGGTTAGTTTTAACCAAGAAGAAGGTTGATATTTGACCAATAACAGGGTGAATCTGACAGAGGCATTATATATTGCTCATATAATACGACAGCAGTGTACTACAGCTAGTAATGATGCATAGGGCAAAGAGGGGTGCAAAGACATACACGAGGGAAGACAAAAGCATGCACTTCCTGGAGATAAGGCAAAAGGGGGTGTGAGAATGGCAAATACAGATGAGAGCACGCACTTTCTAGAGATGAGGGGGCAAAGGTGGCTTGAGTACATTGAACATGGATGAGATAGAACCAAGACATGTACACGAGAAGGCAAGAGAGTGTGAGTACGGCAAACACGGATGAGGGAAGACCGACGCACACACCGACTGGAGATGAGGGGACAAAGGGGAGAGTGAGAACGGCCAACACGGATGAGGAAAGACAAAAGCACGCACTTTCTAGATACAAGGAGGCACAAGTACAGCTGATGATAATCCTCGGCATCCCACCACGTGCTGGTTGGATTGATCTTCGTGGTGATTTTCTTTCCCTTTGGCGTGAAATACTTTGCCAGATTTCTTCCGTTACACATTCAGCGGTGGTGGCTTTTTCGGGGAAGTGTGTGAAGATTGCTGAGCGGTATTCTGTGTCACAGATGTAAACAATTGAACAAGTGAGGGAGGGAAGGGGTTGGTGGTGGATGGGTGGGACCTACAAGTAACGGCGTCACTGCCCTGGCAGCTGATCGCGATGAACACAGATGGGGATGGATGAAAGCACACATTAACTATGGCTTGGAGAGAGGAAGATGATGGTTGCGTGGTGAAAGAACTGCGGATGCGAAATTCCCTGAAATGGGAAAATGAACATCCCACGACTGTCAACGGCAACTTCTGAGGTAGCACATTCAGAATGAAGTCCTCAACGAACACCCAGGTTTATAATTTGTGAATCATAGAAGTAAAATTAATTTGTTAAAACATTTGGCTGCAGAATATGGTACTGTAGGTACATAGCAAGTTTTTTAAGGAAGGAAGGAATTCAACCTATCTTAGGTTGAAATTCATGCCTTAGAATTCAACCTATAGTCAGTTGAACTTCCCTTACAGTTCTTGTTACCTGACAAAGATGAATTTCAACTGGTAAAAGGTCAGTCATACTGGTTGGTGATCAACCTATAATTTAGGTTGAATCCATTCAACCAACAATAGGTTGAAAGGGGAAATTCAACCTAATGTTGGTTGATTTGCAACCAAAGCCACCTTCACAGTGCATTTATTGAATTTTTAAGCCTTTAATTGGTACTAATACCAATATTGCTCAAATAGTTTCCATTCAGACGACAGGTGAGAATGTTTCAACATAATCATGTCCAGGTCATTGTGCACACCCTTTTGCTACTAATCGTGCTTTATATTTGATTACTTCACCAGTTTTATTTCTCTTTTTGATGAATGTCCATTTATTGGCTATCGGAATAGTGTTGGGTAGTTTCTTGACTAATTTCCAAGTCCCCATTTGTTGGAGCTGGGTTAGTTTATTTTGAATTGCCTTCTCCCACTCTGGCCAATCAATATATTTTTAGGCATCCTTCAAATTTGTGAGTTCATCACTGGCTATAATGGCAAATAATTCCTCATTTGATGAGTAGGCTTCATTTGTTTCATCCTCCTCATCAGGAAAGGGGTTGTGAAGATATTGATAGTCAACACATATACCTCTGGTGTGTTGTGTATTTTGTGGTTCTTCCTCTTCACTTCACTTTTGTTTTAAGTTATTGCTTTTCTCACCTGATGTTGGCTGTGTGCTTCCCTCAGACTTCCCCTCACCAGGTGTATCAGGTGTGATTACCATGGGTTCAGGTGGGGTTTCATCATCTGTGAGAGTCAGGAAACAAAAGTTTTGAGAAGTAAGTATTTTGTGAGTTTCCACATTATAATATTTGACAGATTTTGATTCATCATCATATCTGATGAATACTTGTCGTCTTGATTTGGATTCCATCTTTCTTGGTACCTTTTGACCTTGAAGCAGAACCCAAACTGGTGCTTGAATTCACAAAGGTGAGATACATTTGGTTTTATATTAAACCTCATATCATATGGTGTTTTGTTTTTGAGGGATTTTGTGTATGTTCAATTTCGAAGATAGGATGAGTGATTTATGGCGTATTCCCATAAAAATTCAGGTAATCCCCACAACATCACTTGAGTGGGTTCAACAATTGTATGATTCATCCGTTCAGCTACACCATTTTGTGAAGGTGAATAAGGTGCAGTCATTTGGATTTCTATTCCTTGTTCCCAACAACATGCTTTTAGATCACCATTAATGAATTCTTTTACTCAATCAACACAGATTTCCTTTGGCTTCTTGTCCTATGTTTTGAGGTACATTAAATATTCTTTGACTTTTTGTCCAGCATCTCCTTCTTGTTTTAGGAATTCTGTGGTACTGAATTTTTCAGAGTTGTCAATGAATAGGATATAATATTTATTCCCATTAATAGACGCAACACCATATTTTCCCCATACATCAATATGGGTAAGTTCTCCAGGTTCAGTTTTCCTTTCAGTTGATTTACTGAATGGTTCCACTGTTTGTTTTGATTCAGTACAAGCGATACAGTCAGGCTTTTGAGTTTGCCTGTCAACAGTGAATCTATCTACTAGATTTTTATCCAGCATTCGCTGTAGCCTGTGATACAGTTGCAGACAAACAAAGTCATCAAATTTGATAACTTGAGAGTGAGAATTTTTATTGAAATTCTGACTTCAGATTCAGAATCAGGGGCCTCGAAAATGTTCAAAAAAGGTGTTGCCTTATTTTTCCCACATCTTTTTGGTCACACCAAAATTTTAGGCCTTTTCAACACATCCAAAAGTCTCCAGAATTAGCCATCTTTGGTTCAATTCTGTGCTATCTGTGATGCTCATGTTACCTGTAGTAGATGGATGTGCAAAAAAAAGAACCAGGGCCCAACTGTGTCTTTTTATGGGAGACCTGACCTAGAAAGGGTTTGTCCATGTGACAATTTCAGTGAAATTCCCACCATTGGTGGGAGATTTTTTATGAATATTTGGCAATGATTTTAATAGGATCAGATAGAAGAAACAAAAAGGAGTTGATTGGCATATTTCTTTTGTATTTTTAGCTATCTTTTCAGGCACACGCCAAATCTTTGGGGTGTAAAACCCTTAAATCATCATATCTGAGAATTCTGCCTGTTAGAATTAATAAAGGAGATCAATAGCAATCCATATATGCCATTGTCTACCAATTCCGACACTTTTTGGAGTCTCAAAAAATTGGTCAGTAAATTTGATGACTTTGTTTATCTTCAACTGTAGCTTGTATGACCAAATCATTTATGCCAAGTTTCCCAGCTTTGGGCTGGTTCAATAACAGAGAACATTTGAGGTTTAGCAGTTGTGGGTTTAAGAGATTTAAATGCAACCTTCATTTTGTAGAGGTTGTTTCCTATTTTGGTGCCTTGCACTACTGAAATATCATCTTTTGTAATGAGAGTTAGTACTCCCCCTGTTCCTGTGAATTGTCTTCCCTCTTGTTCCCATTTTCTGAGAGCAATAAGATTATTGCAGTTGTTGGGAATATAAAGGACATCCTCAAGTTGGAGGATATACTTGTGGCCATTGCATGAGGATGTTAGTTCAGCTGTACCTCAGCCTTTGGTTTTAGTTACCAAGTTTCCTACCCCTGTCACTGTTGTGGCAGATAACAGGTGGAATTTGGTAAACACCTCATGTTGATTACAGACATATGAGGTTGTTGCACTATCAGCTAGCCAATTATAAAAGATAAGTGGTGTGTCATATTCATTGGGATTGATTACATCTGGGTTATCGAAATTGAATACCTGACCTTCTTCAGAGGCATCAAACGTCATTCTAGATGGTTCAGATTCATGAATGGCAAAGACAATATGTTCATTGTCATTGTTGTCATGGATTTCCTCCCCTTTGTTCGCCTCCTCCCTCTCTTTCTTCTCCATGAACTTCCTTTTCTTATTCCCACTCTTATCAGGGATAGGTTTGTATTTTCATTTTAATTCCTTCACCTTCCTCAAGTAGCAGTCTTTGGTCTTATAACTGAAACAATCACAGATGCCGCATTTGCTTTGACCAAGGAACCCGCAATCAATAGTCTTGTGACTTCACATATTACATTGGCCACAGTGTTTGTCATCTGCGAGGCTACTTGTGAGGGGAGGTGGCTTAGGCTTACAGGCAGCAGCTTGATGAACAATTTCTCTTTTCATGAGTTTCCCAGCTTGTTGTAGACGTTGCACATGTTCCTCCTTCAATACACCAATAAGCTCCTGGGATGTCATGTGAACTTTAGGATCGGCATTGTCACCTTTTTGGATACTGATGTACAGCCGTGTGAAGTTGTCCCAGGATGGTGGTAAAGAGGAGATGATTGCAATTTTGCATTGAACTTCTGGGATCTTGAAGTTGTTGTCATTGACCAAGTTAAGACATTCCCAATATTTCTTGAGGGTTATCAGGTGTTTGTTTATGTTGTCATCTTCTTTGGTGGTGGTATGCCAGAGGTTCTGAATAATAGCAATGGTGGTTTTCTAACTTTTGTCCTCATAGATAGTTTCAAGGTTGTGACAAGCTGTATGGGAAGAAGAAGGATGTTGAATATGAATGAGTGGTTCATCTGCAAATTTTTGGGTAATCAAATGCTTAGTGTAATTGTTGTTCTTTTTCCAGTTATTGTGTCCAACAGGGTCCTCCTCTCAACTCGGTTGTGGGTAGTGTTTAAAGGTCCGGTCCATAGGACAGAAAAAATGACCGAAACCAGACTGAACAGGACTGATTAGGACCAAACCAGTGGTCTATTTATGGACTGATCTTTTGCAGTCTGGTTGCTGGTCTTTCTTTTTTTAAAATATTGTAGGACCACAAAAAGACCGGTTTAAATCGGTTGCAACTGGTTAAGCGTCACATGCATTACACAACCTTGTAACGACGATTATTACCTTTGATTTGACCCTTTGTTCATCAAAAACAGTCAAGAATTGAGAAAGATATGACTAAATATGTTTTTTTTACAAGCTTTTTATTCATAAAACTTGTACCCAAATGACTTTGATTATAACTCACTCATATTTTAATCATTTTGATTCATTTTATTTTTTTGATATGAGGATTTTAGGTAGATGAATATTACCACTAACCATCAATGTAGACATGCATCACACATTTTATTGTTGTCATATTACATTTTGCCTGAGTGTTTAGCAGATGTAATTCAGTTTTGGTCATAGCTCTGTCAAATATTCATTAAATCTCTTGAAATTTGGTCGAATGACAGGTATTTACAGGCTCTACTATGCTATATAACTCGTTTAATTTTCAGAGTAATGATAGTTGAGATAAAAATGATTTTTATTGGTACAACAAAATTTACACCAAAAAACCGGTGTAAACTGGTCTTTTTTGGTTGCGTGGACCACAAAAGACCGGTCCTAGGTGGTCTGGTCTGGTCCCCCCAATATCTGGGTCAGTCATGGACCAGTTGTGGTCCACTGTTACGCGTTTTGGGTGCAAAAAAACGGACTGAACTGGACCTTAAAACACTAGTGGTAGGATCTCCCCAAGGACATATGGCTCAACCTCGCATAATGCAAGGGGAGACATCATCTGTACATACCATGTAACCTAATTTGGACCTGTAAGTCCATCACCAGTCACTTTAGTGATGGCGCCCTCATGGGTTTTGATGAGTGGAATGGATGGGTTTTTGGCCATATTTGTTGACATGGTAGAAGTATTAGTCAAGCTTTTAGGCATGATGGGAGAAGTAGTTAAAAATGTCTTAGATGTAGCAGGAATGTGACAGAGATGTTTGGTGATATGAAGGTTGTCGACAGTGATTTTTGAGTGACCAGTAACCTGTTTGGAAAGTCCAAGACAGATTTAGGAATTGTCAGGGCCCATAACCTGTTTGGATTAGAATAGTACTGGATGACTATGTGTACCAGTGTAGATGGACATTATGGTAAGACCAATGTTACTGTTAGTGTGACTACCATAACTACAGTGTATCAACATGTGACTAGGTGGTATGGCTTGCCTCCTTACATACTATTTTAACATTGACTCTTGCAGGCTACCCTTTGCAGGTTTTGTACTTGAAAACCCTCAGGGCACCTGTACCTGTACCTGTACCCACTAAACACTTATATCCATATGCAGGGCAACAGGTTTTAAAGTTAATGGTAGGGTCAGCCAAAAGTGACATCATCACTATTTAAGAGTCCAAGGTCTTTCTGGCCATTTTTAAGCCCTGTTGACATTATTGTCATGCAAATCTTGAGTCATTCTGGGTGAGCTAGATGATAAAGCCACATGGACCCTCACAGACTGGAATTTTTCCATATGCAGCCCTTTTTCCACCATTAACTGGAGATAGCAAAGAAGAACAAGGTCTGTTTCTGTCATGTCCACATTCACATGTTTGTTTACTTTTTGATAAGAGCAACCTCCTGAGTACACAGTGTTGAGTATGCATGTGCAAAGTCAATGTGAAGATTGGCTTTGGCAGAGATGCAAACTGGCAGGCCCATTTCAATAGCACAGCCCACAGCATCAAAATCCATCAAGTCCTTTTTCAACTCAATTCCCAGTTTCCCCAATAAAGCCATCAGCTGCTCAAAAACAAGGCTGTTGCATTACTGAATCTCACTGGTAGCTACCATCTACATCATGTAGCCACGACATTCGCCGTGAGGCCATCTTGATCAGCTACCGTAAATGAAATGAAATGAATTCATTTCATTTCACGGCACTTACTTCATTC
>KN838569.1:142565-240698 GCA_000827195.1 Laccaria amethystina LaAM-08-1 | reverse complement strand
GGTGAGTATGGACTCCCTCCCCCTTTTTTTTTCATACCAGATGCAGGGGCCACGTCGCATCGGCAACGTGGCAACTACAACGATGCACAACGAACGATAATCGTCATCGTCATGGTAGTAAGTCCCCTCCATTCCACCTCTTCGCTTGCCCACCCAACTAACATACCACCACCAGACAAACGACGGCCACGGCCACATCACCCCTCCTTAGCGACAACCGACCACAACTACCACCGATTATGACTGACCACAAACGACAACGACGCGACGACATGGCCACGCAACAACCACGGCCCAACAACACCACACGACGGACACGATACCACAGCACAACAACGCCACCACAACGCGACACGACCAGGCATATGGGGATGGGGGGAGTGTCGCATGGTCGAGGTTGCGTCGCGTCGTGGTCGTGGCACCGTCGTGTGTGTTGGTGCTCATGTGCTTCACCTGTAATCTACGTTTTGTTCGTTACTTATAGTTGTTGTTAATTATATCAATATGTCCTTCAATTTTTCAAACAACAAACTTTTTCAAGTGCAGACCTATTTTACATCTACAGATAAAGATTGGAATAATGGGAGAGGTAACATTGATGATTAGGATAAAGAATGTACACCAGAACTAGGATTCAGCATGTGTACCAGGGGGTCCAGGGGGCTTGCCCCTGGCAAGCTGTGACCCATGCTGGAGGAACAGCCGAGCGCCAGCAAGTGCTGTGCCGTAGGCACGGGTCTAAAGCTTGTTTATATACAATATGGAAAGGTCAGAACGTCCCGGGCCTCCCATCATGCTGAAGCTGTGTATTGTGTCGTGGAAAACTGCACTCAGGGTCTAAAATTTTGACATATTGATGTAGGTGCATGGAGTTTCTGGGGTCACTGCTTACAAATTGCATCAAAGCTTACGAAAATGAAGCTGGCGGAAGACTGTTTCCATACTTGTCAGGCACGGCCCGGATATACCCTTGGGGTCGTGAGCGGGTGCAGGCGGGTGCTTCACTTTTGGGAGCATAGACGCCCAGGATCACTACATCGCGACGAACAAGTGTTTTGAACAAGCTGACCTTCACTTGGACCCGCCACTTGAGCCCATTCCCCGCCAAATTCCAGCCATTCCTGACGTCCCACACAAATTATGGTTTTATCTGCAACGAAATCCATTTTTTGGCTCTGTCTGTCCTTGGCGGTCTTGATGCCAGCGAGGCTCGTGGCGGGTGAGTCATAGTTTACTATGGCGGCCCGTCGTTTTCTGAGATGACCTTATCCAGCGAACATCCTTCCTCCACGAAATCTTTTGGCGCGCGACGGAGTTATCCAGAACATCCAAGCGAGAAATTTGTCAACTTGGTTGGACAACATCCCAACACAGGTACGGTAGCCTTCGTCAACGCATGAAAAAAACCCCGGAACCCACCCACGTTGCCTAGTGTCAAGTCCAGTGCGATGTTGTTGTTGGAGCTGCACACGTAAGTTGGTTATGGCGATCCCTACCCCCCGAATTCATCGTGACCTCAGAACTGCGAATACCTAAGTTGTGTTTGCACCGACACGAACGCCAAAGACCTTGTCACATGCGCAAATTGCATCGTCGCGTTGAACCCCGGTCAACCTGGTATCGTGTCCACGAACCAAGCGGTTCTCGATGGTTCGTCCGTTCTTCTACCTATTTCTCCTGGTCGACTTACTTCCTCATCCTCTGCAGAGTGGACCAACGTTTATTGCGCGGATTATCCAACACCCCCTCTTTATGTAACATCCCCTGGGAGTTCGTCGTCCTCCTCGTCCTCCTCGGCCAGTGCATCAGCCACATCATCTGGGTCTGATTCTCTTACTACCTCCGTGTTGAGGAATGGTGCTCCATCATCACCTCGCGCTATATATATACCGTCGCTGGTGATTTTGGCGATAGGCGTTTTTATCACTGATTTACTATGAGCAAGTCATTCGCTCAAATGCGGAAGTCCCTGACCTATAGGTTAATGGTAACAATGATAGAACTTGTTGGACAGTGAAGTAACCCTTTAACTATACCAACTGCTGAATCTCAGCTAGCTCTGATCTACATCTGTATCAGTCCCAAATCTAAATATCCCCTTCCATTTGATTATAGTGTCCACATCACATTTTCCTAACACGATGTCCAACACGCCCCCCCTCGACGCTATCAAGCCATGCGGTAATCAGAGTTAAGCATCTTCCGCATGGCACAGACGCAAGGCTGACTTGTCTCCTACTCAAATCCCGTCTTCCGAGGGTAATGTACCTCGGATATCATCCGAGCTTAGGTGACCATCTGTGAATCGAGCTTCGACAACTCTTATCTTCTCCCAATGGAATCGAAGTGTGAAGAAAGGAAGTCTACTTCTTGAGCCTACACCGTTGCTTCACTGATCGAATATTGGCCGGTCTCCCTGTGGCAGTAACGCCGACATTGCTGTATGTTGATGATGTTGATGATGATGACCGTGTCGTGGAGTTAAGTGCTGTAGTTGTTGAAAATGTCGCGGCTGACGTTGAATTTGAGCTGGCCGATATGGAGGTCCCATTGGATGTACCTGACGCTTGTACGGATGTTGACGTCGCGTTAAAGGTACCTGACGCTTGAACGGATGTTGACGTCGCGTTAAATGTACCTGACGGAAAGGCACTGGACGACGATGATGTTGGGGTCGTTTGGTTAACGAGCGAAAGTGGCGCCACTGGATAGCCAAAACATGCGTCCGCAAACTCTACAGGGTGCACGCAAAGTGAGTAGGGTAATATTACAGGTAGTATGCAACTCACCATCGAATGCCGCTTGCACCATGTTATAATTGTCGCCTAACGTCGTCGACGACGATAAATTATACAAACAGTTTATGCAAGTTTGCAAGTCCCGTCCATTAGGATTCAAACAAAGACAGGTTGGTTCAAAACACGACTATATCATGTTGAGAACTTCTTTGCCCCCGGAATGGGAAGGACTTACGTCTAACAGAGTCGTACTATTCCTGCACGCCGTTGAACACTGGTAGAAAGGAGGTGGTTAGTCACTGAGAACCCAGTGTGGCATAGTTATAGTACCTGGTTAGGTATAGACGCTGAGAGGGGCACTGTTGGCGTCGCGACCCGATATCCCATTGGACTCTGGCTTTTCCGAAGGTAACAAACCCCGGAGCGGGCTATGATTATACATACATCAATTCGACCGCTCAAGGTCGCAAGGAAGCAAGCTTAAGGAACGACGACTGACCAAAGGAACGATGAACCACGGAAGCCAGAATAAAAATAGTTATTGTCAGGAACTTGAAGGTCATGTTCGAAAACATAGTGCACGCTGCAGTGGCAAGCAGACGACTGGCTCAGGTTGCTTTTGATGTCTGGCCTCAGTGCTCTGGCACTCCAGGGTAGTGCTTGTGGATGAGAGGATACAACATGAACTGAACTGCGGAAGCCTCATGTTCGGTTCGGAGTCAAGAAACAACAAGTCCGTAATTGGCTGAAAGCGTACACTTGCAACTTCCAATCGACATCCAACATCCTTTTCTCAGTGCCAAGTCTACCCTGCACGATTTACAACTGAAACGAGGACGACAGAGATCTCTTCAAAGATCTGCTGACAAGAAGAAACACAGAAGCTGACGCATCTCACTCATGACGTGCTTGCTTGGTCACCTCAATAATTGCGCTATAAGACCCCATGCATCATGGGCAGTCCCGTCTTCAGGTACCTTCAAGTCCTGTTGAAGTAAATCACGCACACAATGGCCACACAAGCATCAAAACGCGTCTTAGTAGTTGCAGGTATGCCTTAGTTACGTCCCGAGATTTAAAGGACGCGTCTGACGAAGTAAACGCATCGAATAGGTCTAGGAAACGGATCTGGTACTGGCGCTGCAACCGCGTACGTAGGGTACTTTGTGACAAGTGTTAAATTGCTGATATCCATCAAATTATCAGACGTCTGTTCGCAAAGAAAGGGTTCAACGTTGCTCTTATCGCACGCGGTAAGGACATAGTCGAGAAGCTCTCTGAAGAGATCAGGACATCGGGAGGGCAGGCGGCGCCATTTGCTGTGGAAAGCTACTCAGCCCAAGACATCGCCTCAGCTTGGGGTGCCATTCGAAACCACTACCCTTCTCCAGAGTACAACATTCGCGCCGCCGTTTTCAACGCAGGCTACGGAGTCTGGAAGCCCTTCCTCGACATCACCCCAGAAGAAGTGCAAACCTCTCTCCAGACGAACATCGCTTCCGCCTTCGCCTTCTCTCGGGAAGCTATTCTGTCTTTCAAAGAGAACGATATTGAGGAGGCGAACGGAAAGAGGGGGATCCTCATTTTCACTGGAGCAACGGCTAGTCTGAGAGGTAACGTTGTCACAAGCGCTTTTGCGGCTGGAAAGCACGGTTTGAGGGCGCTGTCCCAGAGTCTGGCGAAGGAGTTTGGGAAACAAAACATCCACGTCGCTCATGTGGGTCTGAAAACGACTTTCTACTCTCTCATCTCGTCTAATGGTCCTTCATAGTCTATCATTGACGGAGGAATCTTGGTGGATAGATCACGCGCGCAGAAAGGCCCTGAATGGGAAGCTAACGAAGACGTCCGACTGAACCCAGATAGCATCGCAAATGTATGTTCAACTTGTTCCCTAGATGCCTCGCTCATTCTTGTTTCCAGTCATACTGGTATCTCACCAGTCAGGATCGGTCTGCTTGGACGTGGGAGCTTGACCGTGAGTTTGATTCTAGTAATGAGGGATAGGGAGCTGATGGTTGATGCTCTCTAGTTCGCCCCGCTCATGAGAAATGGTAGGGCTTATGTCGAAGAGACCGTTACAAATTGGATCTACGAACAACATGCGAAGCTTCAAAGTGCTATTCGATGGATGATTGATGATTTGTCAATATGTTTTTAGTCTCAGTTCGAGTTTCCTGCCGTAGATATAACAATGCTGTTCTATTTGCGATCACTGACAATGTGCTTGGTATCTAGTCTACGATGAAGAACACAGGGGTTGTAAACATTTGGTTCAACATATACTAGTCTCGATAACAGCCAGTGAATCTCCGGTGATATGAGGCAAGGATATTGAGCACGTCGTACATCGCCTGCCCAATCGAAGTTAATGAGGTTAAATTTCATTCCCATAGTAGTCATGACATTCGGCACCAAATACCAATCCCTGGGCATGTAGTAGACTGAGGGCGAGTTCGATCTGTGAATGTATGGTTCATGCGGCTTCTCTACTCATTTTTTACTTCTCCAGATCTTGCCTTCGACGAAGCCTATTACAGCCATGGAGAGCCATGCGTACGAAGGATCCTCATCCTCGATGTGAGGCGATCTGGAAGTGGGGGGGCGTAACCACAGTGCGACAATAAGTGTTGTGCCCTTTCCCCGTCACGCTCAACAAACTTGACGACAATGTCTTCAGGAGGATCTGTCAACGTTTGTGCGCGAAATGTCGTGCAATCAGGCTCATCTTCTAGGAGGAAGATTTATATGGTCCTAAGTTGCGAATAATTGCCACTGAAGGCGGAGCGTGGGTAGAAGAGCCCATGGCACCCGCACATTTCCCTGGGCTCTGAGTGTCATCTCTCATTAGAATGTGGAAGCACTGTCCTCAAAAACAAAAGGAACAGGTGCCAAGAACATCTGCTCCAACATCTGCAAGTCATGGTTGATCTCGAGGTTAGCCAATGGTGCAACACCCATCGGCCAAAGAATTCGTGGTGAAATCAGGCAAGGGTACTTAGCTCGCCCTTCCTCTCCTGCCCAGTCAAAGTCGATCAATTTGACTTCATTCCCTGTGGTGGTAATCATGACATTCGGTGCACGGAGATCACCAAACACCAATCCATGCCCATGCAGCAGTTTAAGGGCACGCTCGACCTCCGACCGCACCACTTCTGCAGCCTTTCCGCTCATTTCCGACTTGTCCAAAGTCTCGCCCCTGACAAGCTCCATGATGACCATGGAAATCGAGTTGTATGAAGGATCCTTGTCCTGAAGGTGCGGTGATCCACAATATAAAAGATCGGGTGCTAACCCATTGTCTACCAATAGGCGATGTGCCCTTCCCCCATAGCGGTCGACAAATTTGACAACAACATCCCGCGGTGGGACAGTTAGCGTCCGTGCGCGGAGCGTCATACAATCCGGTCCGTCTTCCAAAAAGGCGAGGTACTTGAAATGGATGCACTCATTACCGTTAGGGTAGGTGGTTATTGAGGGGAAATAACGTGTCTCGGAAATCCAACTCTGCATCTGCACTGTCGCGTAATAGGATCTGAGGTTGGCTAAACCATTGTTCAAAGCATAAAAAGTTCTAGCGATGCGCAAGATGCGAGACTCGTTCAAAGTGGAGTCTAATCCAGCCCAGACGTAGTCAGTCAGATGCTGGACAATCAAGCCATCTGTGAAGACGGTACCGAGAATGGCGATCCATGGACCAGAGATCGCAACGATAAATGTCGGGCAGTTGGTGGCATTTCGAAGCCTTGTGGACTGACGAATGGAAGCATAAATAAAATAAAAAACACAATCAATGGCTGGAGAGAATTGTATACCTTCTTCTGAGCCCATGAATGGGCCATAGACAAGCCAGCGTGCGTGGCTTGATCAAAGCCACTCCGTCCAAATATCGTTGTCTCTTCGTGCAAAATGATCAAATATCCCACCTCTAGTATCCTTTCTAGAACGCCGTCGGTATTCATTTCGTCACCGTCGACAGTCGTTTGCGTGTCAACGCCAAGAATCTCACAAAGAACCATGGTCAACTCGTGGCGGCGTTTTGCTTTGCTGGTATAAATTGCTGACGCTGCTTTCATATACTTTGCGATTTTTCGAATCATTCCGTCCGCAATGAGGTCGGTACCATTGATGTCATCCAAGAAATGCCCAGAAACGGGATGAAACAATTCCAGTGGAGGTGCTAAGTTCGTTTTCGGTTTATTTTCTTGGTAGCGGCCATCATAGATACAGTCAGCGAGCTGGAATTGCGTGTACGCAGATGAACTGGCTGATGAAGACAGAGGCTTCAAAATACGTGATAAGGCATTCTCAAACCCTGTGAAATGGAGTTTCACTATCAACCATGGTCAAGGGAACGAAAACATGGGCACACTCTTCTGCCAGCTACTGATCCGACCTCTTCCGTGCTCTTTCTTTTCATCTTCGGGAGAGATTGTCGTCCAAGAGACAAGTGTGAGATATAAGGTATGTGACAGACGGGAGAGACAAGCTCACCGTCAATTGGCAGCTGGATGACGATTTGCAATTCTAGTTCGTCTTTTTTGACACGGGGGAACAACTGCAACAATCGTTCCAAGGGTAGAATGCGCTGTCCAAGGTCGATGGCCTGAAACCTTCCCTCGCGAACGTTGGGATCTCGGAAAATGGAGACTTTAAAAAGTGCGAGCTCGTAAACAGAGAATTCATCAAACAGGGGTTCCTGCGCTGCTATGATAGCTTGTTGAAGAAAACTAACATTATCTCGGATATCAATGTCAATTGAAAAAACCTTGGTCCAATCTATTTCTCCAGCCTCCACCTGTGCGCAGGAAAGTTTCAGGGTACCAGGCGCGATCACGACAATATGAAGGCAATTATCCGAGGGAGCAAGGGACGATATTTTGCTGAATGAGAACAACCTCGGACAGGAATCGAGATCCAGAAGCGCCAGCTTTGATTCAGCGTCGTCAAGGCTGATGTTGACCCACAGCAGTTCTAGCTTGGTGGTTGTCACATCAGCAATTTCTTCTCTCGTTTCCTTCAATCTTGAACGTGGCACTTGTGAAAGAAACTTTTATGGGTTTTTCATGGCTGACATAAGCAAAGTACCAGAAGCGGGGCTCCTCAAGCTTTCAAGATCAAGGCTCCTAAAGCTAGTACAACTCTAGTAGCTCAGCAACATGTCAGTATTAATGGATTTCGAGATTTCAACTCACACCTTTTTCGAAGCTTTACTACTTCACAGAGAATACTAAATAGAGAGCAGTTCACATTAGGATTGTTTTTTCGTCATTCACCAAACAATGATACAAAATTTCGTAATTTCTCTCTCCTCCCCATCCTATGTCCATTCCTCAAATTCTCTCCGTAGCCAGCCGTAGACAAAGGGCTTAGTTACTACTAACATGCCTGCCAGATCGAGCCCACATCATTTTCCAGGGGCGACATAATCTTTGGACAAGTCGATCTCCCCCTTCAAATGTGTATTTGTGATCCGTACTTGACGTTGGCGTGGCGCACCCCCACGTTTGCCCTTCTTCTTTGTGGTCGGAGCTTTGGGGGCAATAGCTTCTGCAGCGGTGACCTGCAGACCCTCTACAGACAATTGAATATGGTCACGAATAGTGAAAGTAGAAAACGCACCGTGTGCCAACTGCTTTGACAAATCTCCCCCGGTTGGCACCTTCAACTCGTGCCATAGATCGAGGAATTCTGCTCAAGTATCAGCCGTCGTTTATGAAGGGCCTTGTCACCGCCACCCCCTCAGAAAAATTCACGAGCCTTTTTCAACTTGCATACCACCCGCCTCCTCTGTGGGCTTTATCTCATTCCAGAACACCATTCGCAGTTGCCCATCTTTGACTGTCCGTGTGACCAGCACTTCTCCCTCTTTCTCCAACTCCTCGACAGCCGCTGGTGCCTCCTTCCATGACTCTTTGAGTGCTCGAACAGATATACCGCTGCCTTTCCGAGTTTGTCTTTGTATCTCGACAAGAAGCGCTGCTTTGTTTCGGAAATTATATTCGTGCTTGACAAATAGATTGGTGGCTGTTCCCACGATAAAGTTCATAAAAGTCTTACCTTGTAGGAGTAAAGACCAGTCTTAGGGTCTACGTGTACTTTATCATGAGCCTTCAACTTCTCGCGCAACAGCATGTCGACATCCACGGGAGTTTGGGTATAAATCGCAAGATCTTCCAACCGTAGTGGATTTGGCGTTCCCTGTAATCCAAGTAATCAGAAGCGATGACAATGCTAAAGCGTTTTGGTACCTTGAGATAATCCACGAGATAGACCAGCTGCGTGTTTACATTCGTGCCAGTCCCCGTATCCGCTGGTTGAGAGTACACAATATCTGGGAGTCATATAGTTGGGCCCAAACTGAGCAGCTCCGCAAGGGGAAATTCATACTCGTTTTTGGCCTCTTCTTCTTACCCTCAGATGGTGAAGTTGACCCAATTGGAGCCGAAGCTGAAGCCGCCGGTGATGATGCCGAGCTTGTTGGATGAGAGTCTAGTGGTCGAGGTTGGGAGTGCCATGAACTGTAATCCTGTCGGTGTAAGGCGGACTTGAAGGCAGCGGCATCTTTTTGGAGTTTGGACATGGTGAACGATGTCAAAGAGGCGTTTGTGACTTGAGTCACCTGACATGTGGCTCACAGCATCTTATCTTATCTGCAAATTTCTGTCAGGACTTCACTTGTTCAAATTATTCCAATGTAAGTATGTTAGTCTTGTTCTTCCTTTGCCGGTATCAGGTGAATTAACGAATGAAGTAACCTAGTCCCACGTAAGTTCTAGACTCAAACGACTGCTCAAAGCCTGCAGTCTTTCATTCAACCTTTTGAGGTCTTCGACAGTCGGACGCCCCGAATCCTTTGTGTTTTTACCAGCAGTCAGTTTGGCAAGTAGATCTTCAATTCCCTCCATCTCTCTCTTTTCAGCCAACTCTTCTCCAACCTCCATTCCGTAATCATCGTTGGCTTCCATGTGCTGACGTCCATGTTCTTCAGCCTCTAGATCGCGTGGTGCAATATCGGAAAAACGAAGATTGACTAGTTGGCTCGCGACATCTCGCGCATCAGCAGCTGTCGATTCATCCTGCCCAGATCCGCTAGAATTGACCATTGCGAGAATGGCTGCTGATATCCCTCTCAGCCTGCCAATTTCCCGCCCAATGGGAGCACCAGTATCCGCAAATCCGGCGTCGAACCCCTCTTGTAACGCGGATTCTTTACCTGCTGTTATGCCCTCTCGGTATCCTGCCTTTCCGCAAATTTGTCAAGTTGATAGTTCGCTAAAACTTCGGAACTCACATTTGTGAAATCAGACGACATTTTTGACCACTCTGCGTTTCGAAATGCGCCATGATCTGGGTCTTCTTCCCATGGCGAGTCCATGAGTAGAGGCTAGCAACTAGTTCGACCTAGTTCAATTTGAAAGTGAACGCGAATTTGACGCGAATCCAATCTAATCTATCATTACGTAAGCTGTATAAATCAGTTTATTTAACGGATGTTGCTTGTGCACCAACAAGTTCGTCTCCCTCAATGAGTTCACGCTCCTCCCCCCCAACAAAAAGGGTGAAACTCGAAGATTTGTCTCAAACAGTTAAAGTTGGTTCTAAAATTAAGCTTGAAGAAGCTGTTGGTATTTCAGACGACGAGCCTGAGGAGTCAGACGATAATTGTAGCATCTGCCTGCATAGCGTTGTAGACCGCACGGTGGTACCAAAATGCTCTCATGAATTTTGTTTTGAATGTCTCTTAGTTTGGACGGGTAAGTCACACCCGCTCTTGTTATAATTCACACAAACCCTTGACTTGAACAGACCAATCTCGACGATGCCCTCTTTGCTCTCAGCCCATCGGAGAGTATCTGATTCACAGCATCAGGTCTCGCTATGACTATCGAAAACATTTCCTTACCCCCCTACGTACCTCGCCCGCTCCAGTTGTTTCGTCTCAACGAAACGGGACGTTGATAGACGCGCGACGCAACGCTCGGAGAAGACAAAGAGAGCGTGAGTGGGGTCGGAGAGACAGAAATGAAAGGGAGGAAGCTGATAAGTTGGAAGTCTCCATTATGAAACGCAGATGGATTTACCAGCACGACCTATACGCTAAGGTGAGTTTGTTGGTAATGTTTCGCCGTTCAGTATGGTTCTGATTGACTTTTCCATGCGAAAGCACGTCGCGTCTAATTCTTACACGAAGTATCGTCCCTACCCCACACCCCCCCAATTTTCCTCCTCCCCGGATCTTATATCACGAACGACCACGTTTCTAAGGCGCGAATTGCAAGTGTGGGAGGGACTGGATGTGGAGGTGTGTCTGACGTACTTCATTCAAGATTATCCTTTGTATCGGGCTAAACGTGTCTTAAGTTTCTGACCACGCTCATCATTTCATTAATGAAATCGATTGACATTCGATCTGAGTCAGCAGTGAAGCTACTGTCAGAATTTCTCGACTTGGATGCGCCATACGTGCCAGGCGGAAGGCATGTGAACGCCGAGCATTTTGCTCATGGTCAGCTCCTATCCATTCATTCAGAGTTCATACTAATGTGACGATCAGAGGTCTATTGCTATGTTCGATCCCCATACCGGGATCTGTTCGTGTATGATACAATTGTACAGGTAAGGTTTTCATTCATATTGCCTAATGAGCCTGGCATGACGATTACATGAAGTATGACTCCTCAACGGGGATACCTCCGCCGCCAGAGATAAGACGGACACGCCGATGGCGTCAGTCGCACCGTTCATGCTCTCCTAGTCCCACTCGCCAAATGATCCAATCCGCTTCGCCAGTTGGAGAAACGCAAGATAGAGCTAGATCGAAATCAAGGACGAGTGATAGGTCTCTATCATGGTCACCATCGGGAAGGAGGTATCCAAGCTCCACAAGTGCCCATAATGAATTGTTGGCGAAAAGCCCTGCATACCGCAATCGGAGTCCCTCTGATCCTCGTCAAAGAAGGATCCATCACTCTCAAAGGGCCGGAGAAAGGATTTCTGTTGTTGATGAACCGTCTTTTGGCGAAAAGGCAATCACCCAAGTTGAACCGTATATGATTTCCGCGTCGGAGAGAACACCAACACCACTCATCCCTGATAACGACATACGAAGCTGTGGTACGGGTAATGGAAAGGGGAAGCGCAGAGCTGACGACGGCGACATATCTCTTCCTTTGAACCCACGTCTAGGCACGACAGAAAAATCTAGTGAACCTCGATCAGAATCGCTGGCTTCAGCGCATGAACTAAGGGGAAGCAATCAGTCCAAAGTTCAGGATTGTGGGTCCAGGGTTGGAAGGACGCCCCGTAACCGCGACCTTCGTGAGTCTGTACAGGCACACTTGGCTGGAACAATAGGGCGAAGACAACCCCTCTCCAGCAAGGCCTCTCGAACCAGGGAAACACTCGGACAAAGCCGCCAGCCTCTCATTCCCACCTTGACAGATTCAGGCAATCCCAATCAGGAACCCGACGGGCATGCTTGTTTCCGCGAAAACGGTTTAGGATACTCAAAGATACGGCTGGCATCAGATTCTAATATTATTCACCCTACCCACAAAAGCAACACTATCGATTGCCTAACCTGCGCTTCTAGCTCCTCCGTCCCTGGCATTCACACATGGGAAACGGCAGGTCAGCCGCCATCACCGCTGTCTAACCCTCTTCAAGAAGCATCCCGACTGGCTGAAATAATTAACCAACGTACGAACTCCCATACGCCACCGCCACCGTTTGACGAGGGGTCCGTGAAACTTGACGCTACGCTCCAGAATTTCACGGACGTGAGTTCGCGATCACCAACACAGTTGACCAGCCAACTTGAATACCCTTCGGCGAGTCGTCTTCCCACCCATCAAATCCCAAAAAGCGTTGACACCCACGTGTCGATTGAGAATAACATTATTAGGCGCCTTGCCCAACCTGAGCCAACTTCAGCTTCCCATTCTTCCGATTCGCGTCTCGCCTTATCTACAGATCCACTGGCTGGGCGGTCAAAGCTGCTGGCCCGCTTAGACAACGAAAAGCTAGAGGCTTGGAGCGCGAGTAAGTTGAGGGGATTGGACTTGAAAGGTATTTCTTGCCCACCGCCAAGTGTTGACATTGTATCCAAGACCCCCGCATCATCTTCCACAGCTGCGACTCGACAATCAGACTATCACCACGACAATGTTCAAGAAGTTCTAGACTTGGAAACCGACATCGTGGCACCTGAATCAAGTGCAAAAGAAGCAGCCTTGAGGTTGCGCGCCCAGTTACATGCTCGACTTATCACGGAACAGCGAAAGGGTGGATATCTGAATTCCTAAATCGGATATGTTATGACGGATTTGGAATTCCACATAAATCACTTGAGTCACAGTCGCATCTCGTTATGTAATAGTCCAAACCCTTCATAGATCTGAAGAAGATGACAATAACCGATTCCATTGGATGGTGGACAATAGGGATATAACTGTGAGATACAATGGTTGTATAGAGACACCAGACTAAATTAGTACCAAAAATACAGATTCGAACAATCATCATGAAGAGCATGAGCATTAGGGTGGACTGCTGGCCAGAAAAGGTGTGTGTCTGGTCGCTGGGATACCGCAAAGTGAGAAAAATCCTGTCAGCATAATTATAAGATCTAGAGTGATATGATGCAATGGTATGTCGACGACGATTGAGATTGACTGATGGAAAGCAGGGCGTAGGTCGCAAGGTTAGAATGAATGAGACTTGAGAACCGTGATTGATGTCGTGATTAGCATGAAATGAGAGGAGTAAATGCGCCATGAATAATATTAGTACTGAAAAGAATCAAGGAGCCTCACGACTTTGTTCGCGATGAGAACGATCATCGCCCCGCTGAGATGGAGACAACTCTGGAGATGCCGTAGGTGTTGTAAAAGGAATGAATATGGAACGAACAGGATCGTAGCGGCCAGAACGTAGAGGTAATGGTGGTAACGGCTCAGATAACGCGGGTATGAGACGTGGCGTGCGCTCAATATTTTGTGAGGTTTCGCCTGCTTCCGCAGCAGAGACACCTTTGAAAAATGCGCGAGGGGAAGACAACCTTCCCACAGTCGTCCGAGAGCCTGCGCGAGACCACCCAGATGAGCTGGGTCCCGGAACGGGGGAGTATGCTGGATCATCCCATTGTGGCCGAGGTTGTAAAGTGAAGGGAGGCGGAAGGTCCATAGATGAGCGTCTGGGTAAATCGGGAGGGTGATGGGCGAATCGAATTTCTGGAGACAAGGAGCGTGGTGGATTAAACGGAGGCATCAGTGGATTCAGTCGGGGACTTGGACTTATGACGCGACGGGGTCGTGCACCAAACGCCGACGTCGCAGGTCGACTAGAAGTCAAGGGTGGTAACGTTCGCGAAAAATCACGATCCCGCCAGCCTCTCGGCTGGGAAGTCGCTGGCCGAATAGAAGGCGGACGATGCATGTGCATGGGTGGTGAGGGAAATAAGCGGGGCGTAGCGTGGGTTGGATACATATATCCCCTTGGATGACCCAGATCCGACGGGGACTCTGGAATAGATGGTTGTGGTCTTACACGGTGGTATATTCGTCGACCATAGGACGGTACAGACCCTGGGACGCCAGGGCCAAGCAAACGAGGCGGCGTGTCTAGAGGACCCAAGTGTCCCTCTGGTACTTGATGAGATTGCGATCCGTATCGAGCGCGATCCGGTCTGGTTTCCTCGTAATCTCGTCCACCGTGTGTACCAGTGGTTGGAGGAAATGCTCCAACTGGTGTAGGTTCCGGAGGTGTGGGGAACGGCCCATACTGTGGGGGTCGACTAGGAGTCTCCCCTTGACTTTGCGGCCTTCTCGCCTTCTGCCGCTGATTCTTCGTATGAAAGAGGTGAGTGGAAGGGCGCCAAAAAAAGTAGAGAAAATGAATACCTGAAACCAGATCTAAATGAAACGGCGAAAAATACGTTCCAAGTCACCTCATTATTTATTTGTAGGTTTCAAGTAATGTGCGCACCTGCACCTTCCGCGCACTCAGTCCGATAGAACGGCCCACCTCTTCTCTCATTGCAGTGGTTGGAAACCGAGACTACAAAAGAATGAAATTAGATGCGATCTTCTTGCTCAAGTCGGTGAGAATACCTGGGCCAGAAGCGCGTGCAGTACGGCAGACTGATGGGGTGTCGTTAAGGTACGTGTTCGCTTTTTCTTGGGAGGAGATGCCGACGGCGGGAGTGGCTCAGTGCGCTCTCCTCTCTTGAAATCCATCTCATTGTCCGCCATTCCATCTTGAGAGTCGGAAGAAGGGCTAGAACGAGCGTCGGGCCGGGATTTAGCCTCAGGGGACTCCCTGCGGTAGCGTTTCGCCATGGGCCCTTCTAATGGACTATCAGCACGTCGAACGAGATGCGAAGAATGTTGCTCGTAGTGTGTCTCCGGAATTGAAAGGTGCGTCGATGCGGGTGGCTGGTCGTTTTCTTCGGCAGGCCGGCTGGAAGAGGTCTCGATAGGATGACGTCGTGAGGTTGAAGGTGTTGGCTTGGGCGAAGGTGCAATATTAACGGCTGTGGGGTTAGTGGAGAGATTCGAGGTGGGAGTGGGAGACCGGGACTTCGACATGCAAGCAGCAAACGGGATATCAAAGGAAATAAATCAAATGACAATCTGGAATGCGGACTCAACACATCAGAAATCCAATGCAGAAGGGCAGGAGGGCAGAGTAGTGGTTGCGGGAAGCCAGGGAACCTAGTGGTGAAAACACTCATTTGGGTAAGTATAGCAATAGCCGGTATCTCCAGAGAATTGCAACCAAATCGCAACCAAAGTAACGTTACAGCATCCATTAAGGATAATCCAATTAGATCTTGCGTAAGGGGCGATTGACTCCCTATTAATTATTTTGTCGAGGGTATGTTTCCAAATCTTGGGGCGACTCGTGACCAAGTTAATTGTGTGCAAGAAAACACGTTGCGTGTGTCCTATCCCCGAGCGTTGCGGTCCATAGCCACAAGTAATTTGATCAACACATTTTCTGAGCTCTGGCAGAAATTCTGGTGACGACGGTTGCAGGCCGAGTTGTATGTAACGCGACGTTCACTTTGGCAACGAACAAGTTTATTCACAAATTGAGTTACTCGTGACTGTGACAACAAGCTATTTAGGGCTTTTAACGACAAAAGATGAATTTGAGAGTTAAACGGAGATAGTTCTTCAGATTGCACCGGTTGTCCGTTGATTACTTGTGTACGTGAATTTCTGCAACTCTTCTTTCTAGCGGAGGAAGGAAGAGTGATCCGTAGAAAAACGGGAAGGAATGGGCAACTGAATGAAATGGTACCTGGGCAGAAATGGGAGCAGATGAGCTCCCGGCTAGACGTCCAGATCTAAAAGTTGATGGAAGAGGTCGTCTCGATAGGATCTATTCAAGATGCTGCGTTTTGGGTCTCCATATTTTTCTTTTTAAGTATTCCACAGGGTATTTGCGACCATGTGGTCGTTCCCTGGTCCGTGGTATGCGCCGTCAAGCTTTCAAGACTCGTAGTGACCATCCCGAGGACACGACAAGGTAAAAAATGCTAATTGCTGTTGATGTTAACAACGAGAAGCTTTCAACCATAATGAATCTATGAGTCTGGTGACGAGTCACCACGTCGGTCACTGATAATCATGTGCAGAGAACACGATATTTACTATAGCAGGAATCTGATATGTGACTTGGTCCGTTTGGCGTGAATAGTAAATTGCCTCTTGAAGCACAGTTTTTGACTCCAGATCTATCCGGAAGAAAAGACTTGCTATTTGGATGCAACAAATCATTGTACATTTTGTGCACGAGGCCGCCAAACTCAGCCTGTAGATGCTGCGATCAGCATTTTCTTGTGTAAATTTGGTCTGTTGATGATAAAAATTTTGAACCCAATTTCAGTGGCTCAAACGGGAAACATACCTCTAAAAGAAACACTTAAAAGGGTTCGAGAGAGATCGCAGATCGAGAAGGACAAGGTGGCAAAAACCACACGCTTGAGAGTATTAAGTAAGACTCATATGGACCGCCGCGGAGTGTTTCAGATCTGGAAGTTCTCTGAGGAACGGCTGGGCAAATAAAATAAAGAAATACGTTATTCTTATGATGGAGAGGGTCCTCTTGAATTGAAGGCTTAAGACATGTGAATTGAGGTCGGTGTTTCGCGGTGCCTCCGGAGCGCGGAGTATAGAATCCGCTTCAGGAGATCTCAGCGTGTTATGTGCGTTTCAGAAGACTGAAAACGCCTTCCATGACCGTGAGGATGTTTGATAAAATATGGCCATTAACGCACAGAGTTAATCCAGTGGCGGTGGACCCAAAAAAATTCGTTTGGTCCGATAGTAATCCCATGGAATGAGCTAGTAAGTATATGCGGCTTTCATGTTGGCCGTGTAAGTTCGTCAGGTGGCTGAATTAAAAATAATCGACTTTCGCCCCCAGACCTTCGTTAACAGTCGTTAACACGGGATCCGAGGATTCCATTATCAGAATTCATATGGAGACCATCGAGAGGTTAAATAACCCGCGATGCGCCCAAAATTACAGCGAGGTCCCACAGTCCAGAGCGCGACCCTGTTGGTATGCCGGGGGTATTTTGCGGAAGATTTAGGGGCATAAATATCGCTCGATCGGTTGTAGTAGACCGCCATAGTCCGGGTGCTTGATGATTTTTAGTTTCTTCCCACCGAGAAGTGAAGAGGAGCGCTTGAGCGGATAGATGCTCACAGGACTCAGCCTGGGTTGATTGTTAGCCATTCTTACGTGCTTGTAAGCGGTCAAGGCCTCGTTGGATGTTGCTGGAATATGTATGAAACAAAGTTGACCTTTGGCTGGAGAGTCCAAACGAACCAGGTTGTTTGGATCTGGTTCAAAGTTTGGCAAGTCACGCGCATTGTTGCAAATAATCCTCTCGCACACCAATGGACGATTCGTCTTTCCGTTCTTTTTCTCCAGATTACTCTCAACCAGAATCCCCGAAGCCTTCATCAACCAAACCCTCAGGATCTTCCGGCATCACTCTCGTCCTTCCATCCCTGAAAAGCCTCAAAGCAAAGAAAACGACAAGGCACTCCTCATCACGACCCGCATTTCAAGATGGTGATATACAGGAGAAGAGGGCGCCACGCCCACTCAAGTTAAAACCCCTCAAGGAAGTGTTGTCCAAATTAATTTCTCAGATCAAACGGTGCGCTGCCTTTTTTCTGAACGATCTTTTGACCGACCAGGATTTTAGAAAGGACGACTATGCCTTTTTCCTGAAGCCTGTCGACGTGGCAAACGTACCGGGCTATGCAGATCTTGTCAAGCATCCTATGGACTTCGGCACTATGTCAGACAAGGTCAACAGAGGCAAGTATCGTTCACTGGAAGATTTTGCGGTGAGCATCGGTGCCATATTTTCATTGACTATACGAAGTAATTAGGGACTCAGTCAGATTTCCGACTTGTGACAACAAACGCCAAGATATTTAATCCTCCTGGAACAATATATCACACCGAAGCTGAAAGGATCGAAGCATGGGGACTTGAGCACATTGCCAGGGCTTCATCAACTGTGATTCAATACGAGACGGATTGGAACATAGAAATTGAGAAAGAGGATGAAGGACCTACAGTCAACATCGATGACGACGACGATGACGGCGTTGCCGTGACTCCCATGGACATTGATGATCAGAACTTGAGGAGGTCAGCCTCTGTTGCTTCGCAACCGCAACCAGGTCTGGGTCGTCGTGGGCCTCGAGGGCCGTATAGGCGACAGCCAAACGCCAATTCAACCACCTTTTCTGAGTCGCTAGATGCTGATGGACATCTTCCTGGTTCGAAGGATGGCATTGGAGCATTTCCACCTGGTTCAGATTTGGCGAAGACGATGATAGCTCTAAAATTGAAAGGTGTGTTGTTTTCTGCCAAACATAAATTTTAAAAATCACACTCAAACAGGGAAACGTTATCGGACCAAGAGGGAAAGACAGCGATTCGAGAGGGACGGGCCTCCGCTTCACCCAGATGGGAGCGTAGATTATACTCAAAGTATGCTGGCTACTTCTATCGATCTCCAACATCCCCCCTGACGTGATATTTTGACAGTGGAAGATCCATTTTCTGTTCTTTCGGTATTAGTTCGGGACTTATCCTTTCGGGCACAGTTGACCCCTCTATACCCTCCCGTGAATCCTGTTACTCAAGTCCCTAACAGTGGTTCCTCTCCCCAACCTCAACCTCCACTGAACTACGTGGGAGCCACTAGCGTAACCCCCGATTACCAACTACCCACCCTCCCCGTACATTCGGTGGGTCCACAGGACGGCAAGCGGCGTCATTGGTTGATCGCCAGGAATGCGACGGGTCGTCAGAAAGGCAAGGAAAGGGAAGACGACCCGGAGGCCATTTTGGACATACCATGGTGGCAGGTTCCACGTGATGCGCACGCGACTGATATGGGGTCTTTCGCACTGTTGGCTGGGGGACTAGCAGATGAGATGGTGCGCCGAGGTTTACCAGTTCACGATCACGAAGAAACGACCCTGGATCTGATACGTGACGATCTGGACTGTGAAAGCCTGGCGAAGACCTTAGAACAAAAGGAAGTGGCTAGTGGCTTGGGATTTCCTGTGTCTGGCTACTGGACCGTCCAAAGGGCCACGGAGGCAGAGGAATACATCCGTGACATCGTTTATGGCGGTGTAGATGGTTTAGCCTACGCAAGAAGTCTGGCTGAGTTTGTCGCGGTGGGCAAACCTCGAGAGGAGGTGAGCCTCTTCCGTCACGATCATTCCACTAAGCTAAACTCTTCTTTACAGGTCCTATCAGTTGCAGATGGGGGCTTGGGCATGCCACTCGCAAAATGGGTTGAGCACAATGTGATTGACGCCCTTACCGAGGGGCATCATGATCTCATCCGTGAAACAGCGTTGTTGCTCCGGGATCGCGCACATATCAGTGATACTCTCATGGATTTCACTCATCCAATGCATAAAATGATAGCCAAACAGATAAATGCATCATTGGATATATATCCTAAGGCTATGATAGCCCTTTCTGCGCTGCTACAGATCCAGCTGCACAAGATAGACATGGGGGCACTTATCAAAACACCCGAAGAACTCTTTTTGAGCGAGGCGGAGTGGGTTGGAAAGGACATCAAGGAGAGGCGAACCAAACAAGGAATATTGGTGCACCCGGCTCAGGATGCTATGGAAGTCGAGGAGCCAGAACGAACATGGGCTGGTTTAGATGCGAGCATAGCGAATGGGCAACCCGATGGTGTCAGCGACGACTACGAAATTGAAGGCCCGGAAGAACTGAACGAGGTTTTGGACTATGTTGCTGGCGTTGTTCTGGAGCTCAACCAGCGTCTCGTGAAGGCGGATATAAAATCCAGAAAAGTCAAAAGTTCAGCAGCCGTAAAAAAGGAGTCGGTTGATACCCTCAGCTGTGACATGGAGTCAAAGCGAGACGCGACAGAAGACCCAGTTCTCAGAAACCTGCGACTGAACCTCCTGGCTCTAGCCAAACGTGCCCCACTCGACACCATCGCCTGTTTACCCAAAGATCTGGTTCCTGAACACATCCGTCAGTTTGTACCTACTCTTGCGACGTCGAGCTGAATGAAGGATGTAAGTATTATGTTCTTATCCTTTTTTCCCAGTCCCCTTATGTCGTTGTCCAGGATGGTTGGCACTTTACTGCCTTGTTTGAGTCTGACACATTCTGTGCCGCTTCGCAACTAACGCCCTCATGCCGAGGCCGGGCGTGTTTGCGGTCCGCAGCTCGACAGATGACCCCACCTGCGAGCAATGTCGCTAGGAACGTCTGCAACCCTGCCGCTTTTGCGCATCCATAGCATCCCGTGGTACAAGCTGTTGGCCTTAAGGCACCTTATAAGGACACATGTCCAGACTATCAACATAGCTTGATGGTTGTATTTACCTACGCCCCCAGGCTGCTATGAGGTTGCATCTTCCACTGCACCACCTTCGTTGAAGCTGGAAGAGATATTCTGTTTCTAGACGCACGGATTAGACGACACTGGTAAATGATGTAATAAACTAGTAGAGGGGTTCGTGAATCTGAAGAACTTGAACAACTATTTCACAATCGGGTGGTTTTTCGATCGTGAGTAGACCGAGTCCAAAACCATAAGCTTCCATGATAGATTCCTTCAGAAAAGTATGCGAGCACTCCAAATACAAGTACTACCCTATATGGTTAAAAAAACCGAACCCCCCTTAGTTCGAATACATTATCCGCGTAATATTGAGTCAGACTTATATACCTGCCTAAGAGAGACTAAGTCAGACACAGGATCACCTTCCAGAAAGATATCAAAACCAGCGCGTTCAAGATGGGTGATGTGTTCAACCGGCCGCGATCTGCTCATACAGAGTTCTGGCCAACTCGGCTGCCTCCAAGGTTGTGGCTCTAGTCCGCCTGGCCTGTCCACCTACCCTTTCGCTATTTTTGCGTCTCCCTCAGCATCCCAGTAGGACCAGTGGCAAGTGCTAGGTCAAATGGTGAATTCTTTATTAACCAACCCAATGTATGCACCACAGAGTGTACGAACGAGGCGCTCGAGGCCACTCGCAGTGTCGTAAATACGCGGGGAAGTGAATGTTAGATAGGTAAGTTGGCGAATTGAACAGTGGTAGGAAAGGCGTAGCTCCAGAGCTGCAAACACTACTTAGATACAGGGAAATCATGACATCAGTATGGGCATCATGCAGATTGAGGGAAGTAGACGTGTTCAAACACGACACACCTGGCCAACCGTGGATTGGGAATAGCTGATACCGAATGTACAGGACCCAGGTGTTTGGTGTCAAAATAAATCGAATCTATGAAATATGAAAACAGCATGATTTCTTCCAATCGTTTCATGCAATGTATGATGGTATGGCGGTCTGCTTGTCGATTCTCGAACAGATTGAACGAAAAACATGTATATATGTGGGGGGTGACGAACCATCAAGTCAACTCATGCCCGCAGACTTCGTACAGCTGACGCTCTCCAGCCAACTGCTCGTCATATCTACCGGTCATCTCTCCGATACTCTCTACCCAGTCATCCGGCGCATAGGGGTTGAACATCGCTTTCGTGTATTCCCAGTACTCAGGAAACCAACCAGCGCTATCCCAGTCAACGATAGCAGTGATTGTACCGTCAAGTTTCACCATGATATTCCTTGGCGCAAAATCACCGTGCGTAAATTTGGTGGCATAGTGCTGGCGATGCGAATCGACAACTTTCTCAATACCTCTCATATTTTCGAACACCTCCATTGGTATGCCGGCACGTCCCCCGCGGAGAAACTGGTGGAAATCATCGTGGCTCTGAAATGGACCAAACATCTCGAGGCCAACCCGGCTGCCGTCTCGCATAGGACCGCCTGTTACAGACATCACTGCCCCGTCGTTTGGAGGTTTCAAGGCGCGAAGTTGGCCGAGGTAGCCCTTGAGCTGTTCCACAACCCAGCGCTTTGTCTTATCAGACATACCACGCCAAGCGCAAGCCAACTCTGTTCCATCAACGATGTCCATGGTAATGTATGTCACTTCGTCCTGGCGCCAAACCTGTTGGACTTTGGGCACGGGGATAGAAGTATTGTTAGTGATATATCGCATGGTCTCAGCTTCTGTTATGTCAATGTGACGGCCGGCTTTGAGGAATGTGTTGAGCCCAATTCTTCGTGTTCGAAAGCCAATGGAGGAAGGGAAAAGAACGCGACTAATAGTTACGCGCGAGTTGAAGAATGACGGTGGTGAAGTGGTTGTAATCTTGTGAGTCTGTTCATCTTGTTTCTAGGTACGTCTGGAGATGAGTTCAGGGCTACTGAAGGGCAAAAAAACCCAACCTTCAAAAGGTGCATGATATGGAAACGGTATCTATAGTACGCATGTAAGTATACAAATAAACACAGCCGTTGAGGGCGTCAGGAGTCTTACTGAGTTTCGATGTTCATAGTCTGACTCGTTGCTTGCCATTCTGCACGTCAGAGGCATATCCACCATCTCCCAGGGAGTGTATCAAACAGTTTTCTTTTTTGACCCTTTCCATCCGGTCGAGAATCTGCCATAATTATACAATACAATCGTTATATAACCTGACAAACGGTCAACAAGTTGTTCGCGTAGCATAACATCATGGTCGAGAAGAACAAACACTGTCTCTACATTACACTCCAACATCTGGGGGAGCTGCCTGGATATCATTGGGCCCTCCTGCTCGCACCCACTCTGAAGAACGAGACCGCCGATATCGGAGTGAGGGACAGTCACCTCTTTCAGGCAACCAACACCGTCAATCTAGATCATCCTCAAAAGCCGGGGTCTACAGTCGCTGCATGGCATTATGAAGACAAGCCCGCCAATTCTCTCCGCAGTGGCAACATGATCGGGAGAATTCTCGTGGCTAAATTCTCGTCCACTGTGCCAGTGACAGACCTGGCGAAAAGCATTGGCATGGTTGTGAAGTCTGTTCGTGTCGTTGATGACGATGCCAATTGGACGTGTCGAATATGGGTGGAGGAGGCATTGGATGCTTTGCGAGCCCTTGGAGATCAGTATGCAGTAATTCCAGAGGTAACCTATGGAGGTGCTGTGGAGAATCGTATCCTAGAGTTTGGGAATGAGGCGATGGATAAAAATAGAAATTCAAGAAAGGATATCAAGCATGCCAAGGACCTGCCGCACAAGGCTGCGCGTCCGTTGAGAAGGGTCTTGGTTGGTGAAAAAATTCCAGATGCCAGGGAGAGTTTTCTTGTAAGACATATCGACGACATAAAGTATTCATTTGTTTCGTGGTAGACATCTGTCTACGCTCATTTATTTGGCTTTGAAGCGCAGCATCGCCCCGATTGACAAGATCACACTCAGCAAATTCACAATCGTTATCTGGGAAGTTCTCTTGGCGGTGCTCACTGCTCAACGAGCTTCCTTGGCGCCCAGGTAACCGTATCAATTTGCACTACAGCTCGTTAGCTCCTCTCATCATCTTACCAGAAATGCCATCTATCTTCTCCGACTTGGAGGCGCAGATCAAAGGACTGCAAAAGAATCCAACTGTTCAACAATCGGAGCAGCTGACTTTCCTGACAGGACTTGCATCCAAAGTCCCAAAGGTCCTCGAGCATGGTCGCGCTGAGGTTATCGGTGAGTTTTTTCAATCGCTAATGGTTGGGCGAGACATCTAAGGATCCCCATAGGCTTGCTGAACCCAAATCGTAAGCTGGCGTAATCTATTCTGTCATATCACCATCCAACGATCCCACTACAGGTCGTCATGATAATCCTGAGGAACAGGCGCAAGACAGAATTCGGGCTGAGATCAGGGCTGGACACCGATTCACGAGTTTTGCTGGTGAAAGATCCAACAACAGCATCAAGTGGCACATCGATGGGCACGATTATATGTGGGCATTGTCGGAGATGCTGGACAACGCGAAGGAGGCCATCTTTATCATGGTGCGGATACGGTCGAAGGTTTGATCCGTGTGTATAACTCACGACCTTTGTAGGATTGGTGGCTTACTCCCGAACTATACCTCCGCCGACCTCCTGCTTACTATCCATCGTGGAGGCTTGACCGAATTTTGCAGCGAAAGGCCCAAGAGGGTGTCAAGGTTCATGTTATCGTGTACAAAGAGGTTACTCAAACTATGTCTATGAGTTCCAAGCATACGAAGGTAAGCACTTTGATTTATATTAGACATATCGATCTCAAGAATACCGCCAGAACTACTTGGAGGAACTCCATCCCAATATAACAGCGATGCGTCATCCTGACCACATTGGGGCCAAAGGTATGAAAAACTCGCCATCCTATGGGCTGTACTCACACCTATTTCACAGATACGGTGGAGTTCTGGTCTCATCATGAGAAGGTAACCATGCATGGAGTTATCGATGCTTCTCGTTCATCGTGCTTTAGGTTGTCGTGGTGGATAATCATTTTGCTGCAATTGGTGGCCTCGATCTTTGTTTTGGACGCTGGGATACCCATACCCATCCTCTCGCGGACGTTCACCCAACTAATTTTTCTGCTACGCTTTTCCCCGGTCAAGACTATAACAACGCTCGCGTCATGGACTTCAAAGAGGTGTCCAATTACGCCAGCAATACGCTTTCTATCTTGGACACGGCGCGTATGCCTTGGCACGACGTGAGTTCATCCACTTTGGAATCTTCAAACATCTGATGATCATTATAGGTTCACATGACTATCAACGGTCCAGTGGTGCTGGACATTGCACAACACTTCATCGAGCGCTGGAATGAGATCAAGAAACGGAAGGTACTTGACCGACCCCAAGTTACTCATTTAATACGCGATGCTGACTGAAATCATTAAGTATCGTGAAGACGAGTGCGACTTTTTCTCCGACACTACTCTGACATACTTACCGAAAGACGCAAATAGAAAGTTTGTTTGGCTCGCATTGCCCCATGAACCAGAAGCTGCACCTAACGAATGGGCTTCTCGTTAGTTCATTTTCATCTAAAAAAAACAGTTAGCCGCACTGACATCTTTTTCAATAAGGTCATCCCCATCTTGAGCAGTGGAGTTCAGTCGGCCACAAGTATAAGCAACGCTGGCATGGCACTTTCAGAGGGGAGCAGCCACGAGACTATCCTGTCCCCCACGGCCCTGGTTGCCATGCCCAGGTTGTGCGCAGCGTCTCGGATTGGTCTCATGGTGTTTTAACTGAGCACAGCATTCAAGATGCTTGTAGGTGACTCTCAGCTCAAGCAAGAGTCTGTTCTGAACACAATATAGATATCCAATTGATCCAAAATGCAGAGCATTTCATTTACATCGGTAAGCTCATGGTCAACTTCCTTTTGCCTCGTCTGACTACGCGTTACAGAGAATCAATTTTTGTAAGTTTTTATTGCAGCGTCATGATTGCCATCTTGAAGCTCCTGCAGCATCTCCGCCACCAAAAGTGGGGAACAGATTAAGAATATGATCGGAAAAGCACTGGTAGAACGGATCGTTCGCGCTGCTAAGCAGGGCAAGAAATTCAAGGCAAGCTCCCGCTTGTCTTTACGAGTGAAGCCTCCCAAATTTCATGGCGTGTGTTTAGGTCATCGTAGTTCTGCCAGAAGTCCCTGGCTTCGCGGGCGATGTCAAGGCTGAATCTTCGCTAAAGACCATTATGGCGGCGCAATACAGGACGATAAACCGCGGCGGTAGTAGTATCTATGAAGAAATTCGCAAAGAAGGTTACGACCCGTAAGTTTGCCACTATCGGTCGTATTGCTTCCCTCGCTTCATCAACTTTCATTTAGGATGGACTTTATTCGCTTTTACCACCTTCGCGCCTACGATAGAATAAATGCCCCGATGGGTGAGTATTGTAATGCTGAGTCCCTCCAAATTACGTTAATTGCAGACAATGATAGGCTCATTCATCAAAAAGATGGAGGACAACTCGGGAGTCAAGTTCCACGAAGCGCAGGTTGCCCTTACCCGCCAATGGGTGTCTGGAGATACCAAAACCTCCCAAAAGACTGTCACGATCAATATCACCCAAGAGACAAAGGAGGCTGTGGTTGTCACTGATAAAACGCCACCTAAGACGGAGACTGTGCCCATTCCCGAGTCTGATGAAGCTGCTAGTCAGCTCATCGCAAGGTTTGTTTGCGGTGCTCAAGGCGTGCGAGGAGACGAGGCAGTCGCCGACAACGTTTCCCAGCACATGCTCACGGACTCTACCAGCCTTCTTGATGAACAATGGCTTGGTACGCCAGAGGAAGAACTGAACGCGTATGGTGCCCTTGTTCTGTATAACCCTCAACTTCTGACGCATTACTTTAGATACGTGTCTGAGGTGCTTTACATCCATTCCAAGGTTATGATCGTGGACGATCGTCGGGTTATCGTGTGTTTCCCTTCTATGTCTCTGTTAGATATTTTGACATGATATCTTGCAGATGGGATCGGCAAATTTCAATGACCGCAGTCAGAAGGTATGCTTTGCGTGTTTCATGTCTAATTGATCAGTTCTAATGCTTTTCGTTTAGGGTGATGGCGACTCGGAGATTGCCCTCGTTGTAGAGGATTCAGACATGATTAACACAACCATGGATGGAGAGCCGTACCAAGTCGGTCGCTTCGCTGCGACATTGCGACGAAAGTTATTCAGAGGTTGGTTGATTTATGTTTGTCAGAACATGAACTGGAATAGTGACGTATACCTCTAGAACATCTTGGCCTTATCCCACCTCAAGATTGCAAACCCCGTCCCAATGTGACTCCTTTCATGCGACCAGCACCGGTCCCCAATAGCAACGAGACACAGATATACGAGGATCAATTGGTAGCAGACCCGATTTCGGATGCAGCTCTTCAGCTTTGGAACGACACTGCAAGGAAGAACCGGGAGATTTTCACTGAAATATTCAGGCCCGTTCCCACCAATCTCGTCAGGAGCTTCAGCGCCTATGACGTACGCTTATTAGGGTTCTCATTTACCTACTCTCACCGACTCAATGATCATTTCATCTAGAATTATGTACCCAAGGTCAAGACCGGTCATGTTGCCCCTGGAATGCCCTTGGATCGTGTGAAACTTCGTTTGAGTCAGGTTAAGGGTGCCCTCGTTGAGTGTCCATTGGTATGCTTCTTTTTTGTCAAATTTGAGCCCCAATTTGATGTTTGAACAGGACTTCCTCATCGACGACCATGATTTTGTTACTGGGCCTGACTGGGCCGGCCTCAATCCAACTCTGCCCATTTATCTTTAACACACCAACGGAAGGAAGAGAAATCATTGAAATTTGTACGACTACCCCGTTCTGGAGTTGTAATACTGGAATATAAATACCAGACACTCTTATCTATTTATGATCTTTCGCCGTAGCTTGTTGATATTCACTGCGGCCATTGCATCCTACAAATTGTTGCTACATTACTGTAAAGTCTGTCTTTTGTAACGGAATGATCACTTTATATATGTGAATCCGCGCCGGCTTGGAGACAGTGGCGAGTTATCATTAGTAAGAGATACGGACAACAGTAGAAAGGTCAAATAATATCTGCTCAGGCAGACGCCATCACTCTGAAAGGATCCGATCCTCCACCCTCCAATCCACCAAGAATCGCTTCCCTCACGGCTCCAAGGTAATCGCCCAACCTCTTCCCATCCTCGTTCACAAAGTCCTCGTACAGTTGGTATCGCGAGTCTGCCACGATGTTCGCGAGCTGTAAAGCGCGTTTGAGGTTTCTGTGCCGAAAGGGTGATCAGTAGTGAAGAAAACAAGCTAGGAAGGTGAAGAAAGAATGGGAAATAAACATACTCTGGGATGAAGTGCCGTGAGTCGAACAATAGGAAATGAAGGCGGATAATAAGTTCGGGTATATATATCTGACGGATCCGAATGAGATCTTTTCGTCTTTCATCGAGCTCATCTAGAATAGCTGTGAGCATATAGTCCAATGTTACACCTATTAAGACGAACGAACCTCCCGGATTTTCAACATCAGAAACTAACCACTCCGTAGTCAAAAGTCTCGTAATCTGGTCGTGGGCTTGATCAATCAGACTCTGCGAATCAGAGAAAAAAAACACCCCTCATCAGCAACAGCAACATCTTCTGGATTTACTGAACAAACAAACCCGATAATCATCCAACCAAGTCGCCTTTGCATCCTTGTTCATCCCCGGCACATGCTGAGACTGACAATCCACCACACGTTCCACCGTTTCCCAGATGACGAAGAATTGGCGATAGTGCAGGTATTCCGTCGCTCTCTCCTCTGGTTCTGGGATCCCTGCCAGTTCTGGGGGGAGGACGTCTAAAAGGCTTTGTGCAGCTTGTACACGACCGGTGCCTGGGAATGGGCTAGTTGTCTTTGGGATGGACAAATGCAGAGGGCAAAGAATTTACCAAGGAAATACCGCAGGATAACGTTAGCTTGCTCAAGCGCGGTGTTATGCGTGGTATCCTGGAATATCGTCCATTCAATAGAACGAAGCAGGAAAAGTTCAGCGTCCGTTGGCGGTAGTTGCAGTGCGATAATGGATGGTAATGGTCCTTCAAGTCCTGGTAGAACCTGTACATATAATCGAGGTGCCAAAAGTGTATGAAACGATTGGTGGTGGACCTACGTCAAACGCCTGCTCGATCGTTCGTTCTGCTGTGACCACTGCCACACGTGCAGGGTCAAGCCCATGATCCCTCGCTCGAGTAAGTGCCAGCCGTCGTTCGTTAATGTCCGCGGAGAGGGCAAGGGAAACGAGGAACAAGGCGTATCGTTCGATGGCGTTTTCCCCTAGGGCGCTTGCGTACATTGCGATTAGGTCTCGTTGTCCTGCGTCCTGAAGGCCAGAGGTGAAGGCATAAAATATGCGAATACGTCAAGTACACACCTCCAAAACTTGAAGATATGATTCAAGAATAACTTGAGTTGCCAGAGGGGGTACGGGGATGTCGATCATTTGAAGGAAGAGGCAGAAGTGGGCAAAGAAGCGGCACATCGACGCGTACCTGGCAGAAACCCGGTGGATCAGAAGCCATTCGTATCAATTCAAACCCGGTACGTACTCGAACGACGATTGGGTGTAAGAACCATCTTTCAGACCCACAGCAAAGGAGTCCAACAGCGTGTTCGTCCGATTGAGAATGATCAAAAGCTGTGAGAAGTGGAAAGCGTGGTCTGCAGGTGGCCTTCGCAAGTTACCGTCAGTTGTAAGAGGTAGAAACCAAAGGTTAGATCCTCTTGCCCTTCAAGAACAGCTATACTCTTCAGACTGTCCAAGCTGCTTATCGCTTCCTTCTTCCACTCGTCTTCTTCAGCATCATTAGCCTCGTTGTTAACGCCCTTGTTTACAGCCTCTACGCCGCCCTCCCAGAAACTACCCCCAAGCCTGCTCAGTTCCATGCTCTCCTTCTCCTCACACATTATGCTGACTTGCGCCCAGAGATGGTCTTCCCATGTTCTACAGGCCAGTTTGAGTACGTTTGAGGTTTGTGGTGAAGGCGCGAGGGCTGCATATAGTATCCGCTCTTGATCAGAGAGGGCGGACTAGAAAGAGTGTTAAGACTAAGCAATATACGATTTGGAAAAAACGCACGCTGAGAGCAGCTCTGGTACATGCGGTTTTCCAGAGTTGGCGATTTTGATTGCCTGACCAGATGTCCATGTCATCCTCGTCCTCCATCGAGTCCTCGTCGCGCGGTTCTGCGGCTGTGATGACATATTTGCATTGAGTTAGAGATAGTAATAGCTGAAACTCACATAATGCCCTCCACTGAAACAAAAATGAGCCACGTATGCTGGCAGCCCTCCACGGCTGGTGGGCTTTCCTACACAGCTCCACTGCATCATCGAACCTCCCTCCCCGAATATATCCATATAGAGCTTGCAGCAGATTTTTCTCATATCTCTAAAATATCTCAGGTCATCTTCTTTCTCGTTACTGTAGTTCAACTGAACGCACGGCATCATCAGCCGCGAGGGACCGCCCTTCCTCGCGATTCGGCGCGTCTGGATCCATCTCCTTCACAAGCCCATCACGGTGTGCGTTTCCCATCCGTATTGACTGGATAACATTATGTTTTGTGAACTTCCAATAACCGGTGTTCGCTTCTGGGTGCATGGGCGCTGGGGCAGTTTCATGCAGCCATTCTCGGATGACGATGAGTTCTGAGAGGAGAGGGGATGAATTCATGATGGCTTGTGCGAGTGTTAATGTGGGAGTATAGGGATTTTCGTAGAGCAAGTCTCGTGCGGATGGGACGGATGGTGGATCTGTTTTTCGGGCCCTGAAGAAAGGTGAAGTGAAGGTGGAAACTGAGAAGGTGTACTTACGGCATCACAGCTTGGAGTAGTCCCCATGTATTTTGTTCCATGCGAAGGAGCTCGATTTCACTCTGCGACGCTCGGGAATCTTCCAAGTCGGCAATTCTTTGGGTTCACTCAGTATTTGCTGTGTATATTGGGCGTAGAACTCACTGATCCCGACATATTTGGCGAAGACGAGGTGCAAAACCCTTTTCTGGATCGAGAATTGCGGCTAGGTCATCTTTCATGGACTGACATAGTGATAGAACCTCGGCGCAAGAGCCATACAGAGCATCGGACATGATTGTGAACAGATGAGCGTGTCACAGTCGCGACAGGTCACACTCGAGAGGACGACGCCAAGCAACCGTAAATAATGCGTTGACAGCCACAAGCAAGGGGGTTTCGGCATTGAAATGCCGGACCCTGGACAATAGCAGAGGAATCCTAGGGTTTCTGCCAGAAAGTGGGTTTCTGAGTAGATTGATCCACTAATATAAGTCAATTGAGGCTCGAGTTGGAGAGCGAGCTTGCGAGCTCGAAACAACTCAAGCAGGGGCTTTGTAAGCGCGATGCGGTGATGTCCGCTTCACCACGTTTCGTGGTGTTGACAGACTTCTGAGGTCTGTGCGTTGCTATAAAGTTCTTCGAGAAGCAAGAAAATTCTTGTCTTCCTCGCTTTCATTCCCATTTCCCCCCGCGAATTTTAGTCTTCGCGGAATTTTTTTCGACCCTCCCACCTCCCATTCTCTCTCTTTTTCATCACTAGTGTGCTGGTGTTTGGTATGGTCTTGTTGTCTTCTCAGACCCTTCACATGGGGCTCGGAAACCAGGATCCACACCGGCACGCTCAAAGCTTTCGGAATTCTCGAGTCAATTCAAATTTTCAAATATACTTGTTTTCTTATCACACCTGAGATGACATTTGCATCTGTCGAACAAGTATCAGATTTGAATTCTGCTAATTTCTTGAGATCAGCGCGACGCGTTTTGGATCCAAGTCACATCCACGAGAATTTTCCAAAGCTTTCCCCCAACACACGAAAATTCGGATGTTCAACCAATTCAAGGTTTAAATCGAATTTTTGTGTTCTCTCACGTTTTAGCATCAGCGCGCTACATACAAAGCTAGCGAGTCCTGTGTCCGAAGGCGCGCTATTTGGTTATTACAAAACCAGTACAAACAGACTTTCTAGGGGCCATGGCCAAACATTGTGCATAGATGGAAGGTACAATTCCAACGAATGTCTGGGATGTCTGGCCTTGCTTCCTCCTCTCCGTCCTCCAATGTCTGTCGAGAAGTTGAGACTAACGTGCCTTGTCTGGCCCGAGCCCGCTGAACACGTTGTCGCGGTCAAAATAGATAACAACCAGATTGTCGCCTTTCTCAAGGATATGATCAAAGACAAGCATCCTCATCTCGCTGACGTCGATGCCCGCAATCTCGTCATCTGGAAGTGCTCCGGTCTTCCTTATGATCACTTAGAACAAGCCTTGAAAACTCTTCAGTTCGATGATTCTGATAATCGCCTTGTTCGCCTCTCCGCCGTCCGACAAATTTCTTACTATTTCGGAGATCAAGATTTATCTAAGGAACCCATCCACATCCTTGTTGAGTTACCTGCGCTTGGTGAGTGCGGTACCTGTATCTGCTATTGTCGTTAAATGCCCCGCTAATGTTGTTCTCTTGTCCACTTTTCTAACGTACCTCAACCGCACGCTAACAATGCCGCCTTCTACTCGCTTTTTTTCTACTTGCCCTCGTCCCCCCTTTTCGTCGTGTTTTCGATCGTCACTTCGACAACTCGTCTTATTGCCACCCATCTCATAACCTCCCATTGCCGCCGTGGTCTTGATCATCTTTCTGTGACTGCTCCATCTTTCGACAGAGTACCCACCTCGCAAACGACTTCGTATTGCATCACCGTTTCCTGACCTGCCGCGTAAGTACCATTCATAGATGCCATTTTCCCCAGACTTACATGAACCTTAGCGAACACAGTGGAGCGAAGTGATACAGTTTCAGCAATATATCGAAAGCTCCTTTTTCATCGCTTCATCCAGGTATCGTTACGATGTTGAATATTCTACAGTGTTTTCTGAGTTTTTGCAGGTTCGCGGGACGCCCGCAAGCGGTAAGTCAACGCTCGCAAAGCTGCTCGGCAAGCACATCCGTGTTCAAGAACCCGATGTGCGTGTTATTTGGATTGACGGGTGGGAGCGTGATGATGTGGCGAAGTGTAGGGGATGGTATTCTTACCTCAAAAAGCGAAAGGGTTGGATCCCAGGCGGGGACACGGTGTTTATTTTTGATGAAGCACAGTTGTCTTACAAGGACGGGAGACTCTGGAACGAGTTGTTCAAAGGCATACACGACTACCCGGATCGTCGCGCCATTGCCTTTGCGAGTGATGGCAGTCCATCTTCCTCCACCGACATACAAGGCACTTCAATTTTCGTCGTACCTATGGCGAGGGTCAGTTTACTTCCCACCGCCCCCAAGGACGATCTCCCAGCTGCGGGTCTCCTTTTCACTTCTGCAGAGTTCAACGAACTGGTTTTAAAGCAGTATCCAGACTCAGAGTATCACTTCCATCGATCCTTCCTCGACATGGTCTTTAAGATTACCGAGGGACACGTGGGAGCAATGTATTCCTTCCTAAACATTATTCTTGTATCTGACGTAATGTACTTTCTTGTTAACGAGAAGTTGAAACTGATTTCATCTTCCAGCCATATCGTGAACTCAAACACTCTGGACAACGTTACACTTGGGAGCTATTTCAGAAAACAGTCAGTCCAGTTTGGTTCTTGCGACAGTTCGAAAGTCCAGCCGCCGGCGTAATCAGGAAGGGACTGCCTCCAGATGACGATCTCAGGGTGCCACCTGTCGCTTGTGTCTTTTCCTCTGTTCTTCGTAATGGTTCTGTGCAGAATACCGACTTCACTACTGAGGACAATCGCAACGCGCTTCACCTATGTTTTAGCAAAGGTTGGCTTCACAGTGTTCACACCGACTACATCGACAACGAAATCAAGTACTTTTTCCCATCGTCGCTTCATCGCTGGTACATAGAATGGAAGCTGTGTGGCATCTTGGATACATCCTTCCGCGCAGACAATATCCTAGACTTCGTGATTGACGTCATTTCCAAATTCTCTCCAGGAATGCTTTCGACAACACGGAGAGTAAGCGCCGCTGGTCATGTTCAACGTCCACCTGAAGCTCAATATCAGGATGAATTTTACCGTTGCTGTCACACTCATTACAATGGTTCGCTCGTCACCTTCCTCGAATTCAGTACTGCGAAAGGGCGGGTCGATTTTTACATTCCTGCTAAACACTGGGGGGTGGAACTTCTGCGAGATGGCGACCAGCTTGCGCAACATTCCGGGCGGTTTTCATCGCAAACTGGATCCTATGGAACCCCTCTTTCTCTGACAGACTACATCATCCTCGATTGCCGTACGACCCAACCCAGAGTACATCACCCAAGTAGGAACATTTATTTACGTCTATCATCATCTCATATACTTAACTTCTCCTTTCATCAGACCTTCAAAAATTGTACCATATCGTGTTCGATGACGGATTCAGTCAAGTGAAGATTCTAGACAATGAACTCAAGGTAGTGCCCCGTGGAGAATTCAAGCTGTTGATGGCGTCGTCGTGATATTATGTACCTAAATTAGCAATAAATTAGTTCCGCTGGAGTCAAAGATTATGCAGTTGGTCTTTCATCATCTCATACATTTGAAACTTCTGAATTTGCGGCGTGCGCGCATTTACTTGCTTTGCGGTTTGATGAAGAGGAGGGAGAGGGATATTGAGTGTGATGGGACTTTTAACGGGATTTTCGGGGATGCTGCGAATGGACTCGTGAGAGTGATGGATGAAGTCGAGGAGAAGAGGAAATTAAAATATAACCCATTGACATATCATTCGACAAGTTGGAACAAGCATACAAGAAGAATTACAGCGCTGTGGATTCCGGAAATTCTCCCGTTTTCAAACAGCCTGGTCGTCTATGTCGCTCAATTACAACTAACGGATCACAAAAGGACAATCACAACGGAGAGGAAGGTTGGGATAGGGATGTTGGTGGCGGGATGCTGTCAACATGCTGAGCCATTTCAATGACGAGAAACCCTCAAAATCAAGGAAATTACATTCAAGAACTTCTTCCACGGAGGAACTGGGAACGTGGACGAGCGGATCTGAATTGTCCGATCAACAATAATTCAGCAAAGCCGACCTCCGAACGTGAGCTTTTTTTTCTTCTCGTGCACGGTTCGCGTATTTCAATACAGCAGCGGAAAGTAAATTCGCAGACGAAGTTAGGAGAAGATCACGCATCCCTCGACCTCATATTCCCCTCCCCTCCTTGGGCATCATGCATCATCTCGCGACCAAAGGCAGCTAGGAGCAACGAAGGTGTCATTGCATCCCTGATCGCAACCACAGGGAATATCACTGGCGCAGCAGCGCCCGTTACAAGCACTCTACAACCAGACGTCGATAAACGTCTTTCTCGGTTCGTCCCTCCCTTTTCATCTATGCAGTAATCTCATAACATCACTTTTAGCTATTCAGCCAAGCCAGGAGAAGTCCCAACTCAAGCAAAACCCTTGCGTCGCCAAGGTAGCTTGATGTCTCTTCAACGTCCCCCCTCTGTGCTGGGAGCATCACCACCATTAACTCCCTCGCCACCGGCATCTGCCCTTCCCTCGCTTTATCCCGCTAGTCACAGACAGTACGGGGTTCAGGAAGGACTTTACATTCCCCTCTGTCATTTCTCTAAAGTCGAGTCTTTTGAGTGGGAAGAATACGACCCTGATACCACCAACTACAGATGAGGAAGGCGGGATTGGTCCGGAATATAAGAAGAGGAGGCATAGTAGGGGAAGTACTCGTACGCTATTCATCTCTTTTTCTGCAATACCCACCTCATGATTTGTTTTGTATTCTACTTAGGTCGCACACACGTCATTAAACGAGAAGAATTTCTTTTGAAGATCACCCGGGCAATGATTATGTTCGGTGGCCCCATGCACAGGCTTCAATCCCAAATACAAAGCGCAGGACACGTGTTGGACGTCGAGCTGGACATTGTGCTGATTAGTTTCAACGACTCGTCGGCTGGGACGAGTCATATCCAGTTGATAAGGCAGGGGAGCGCGTTGGATATTGGGAAACTGACGGATGCGTTTCATCTTCATTGGCAGGTACTTACTTCTCTTTCTGATTCGTCCCCACATCCACATTTTCATTTCCAACTGCCGCATAGGCCATCCACGACAAACTCTCAGTAGCCAACGCCTCCATCGACCTGGAGTGCCTAATGCAAAAACCAGCCATGTACAAATGGTGGCATATCATATTCGTAGGCGGGAAGTGCTCTCCAGCCGTCTGTTCTGTCAGCTTTTCTAGGAGTTTCTTGGATTCGTTAATTTCCTTCCCGTTGGGTGCTTTCCTTGTTTTTGTACAGACAATGAGCGTTAGGAACGTTGTATACACTTACGTTTTTGAGTGAGTACCCCTTCATTTAAATAGTTGGAAGTCACCGTATCTGATTGATGGTGGCAGGTTCACGATCACCACACTCTTCAGTTTCGTAGCCGCTGCACTGGCCGCCACGCACCATTTCTGCTACTCAGCCGTAGCATCGGCATCTGTCGTCCTCATCCTCCCCGTCACTCTCGTCAAGTCTATTAAGAGAAGGAATGTCGGTGAAAGGCTCATGACTATCCTTTCCTTCCTCCTACCCTTTTTTCCCTCCAAACAAATGTACAACACCGGGGTTTCTAGCCCTCACCGACTCCCTCGAGCTCTTCTCCCGTAACATCATCTCCGGTTCCGTCAGGCTCTGCTAGCCCATCATCGACGCCCTCATCGTCGGGTTCGGGTCCGCCACTGGGGCGGAATGTTATGTCATTTTCACAGGGAGTAAGATATACGGTTCTGGAGACCAAGTTTGTTCTGTAGTTCATAATTCGCCGCATTGGTACCAGAAGACGCCGAGCAAGTTCTGGGGTGGGTTTTTCATGCAATTGAACTGCAGCACTCAGCTGACAAAATGGGATGAACAGCGTTCTTGACGGTCCCACTGTTTTCGCTTTTCCTCAGTATGCGGAACCAAGCTCCACTGAACCGGAAAGAAAGGGTTTGTTGTCACTCGTACACTCGTGACCCATTCATTGTTGGATTGACAAGCAAAACAGCCTTTACTCGTCGGCATCTCGTGCCTTGGCTGGGTCACCAACTACTTCACTGGAACCAAGTTCGTCGAACAAAGCGACGTAGTAGCCAGAGGGGGGCTCGTTTAAAATAAACACACTAAGCAATCTCCTACCCCATGGTACAGAGCCTTCGCAGTCGGGATCATAGCGCGCGTATGTTGGATGGAAACGCTTTTGTAGTCATGGTCCGTCTTTTCTACCCCTCCCATCTCCCCACACAAACAAAAAAACGACGTTCAGATAACCGGCATCCTATTCCAACTGCCCTTCGGGCTAGGAACTGGAGGACTGAATACTCGTCTTTGCTACTGAAACCCCCGAAGGCTCGACAACGTCGTCGATTGACGGGTTCCGCGTTGCGTTGAGGTTGATGTCGGTGGCGATTGGGTTGGGCCTCGCGTCGGCTTCGGCGTTTCCGATTCAGAGTAAAAAGCAGGAAGGGGGATCTTCAGTTTGTAAGCGATGGGACCAACAGGATAGTATCTAACATCATTTTTTATCCATTGCTTATGTATACTATCAATTGTACAAAATGCATCATGTCAACCGAAAGCCTTTAGTTGTGCATTGCTGGACTAAGTTCCGTTGAGAGAGAGTCGATACCCTCAAACAACATGATCTTCAACAATCGAGTGATCATCCAGCCCCCTCGAATCCTTCAACAGCTCCTCCTCCTCGTCCACCATCCGATCCAACTCTCGCTGCCCCCAATCATCATTGCCATCGTCATCCACAACTCCCTCATGAACCCCTTCCTCACCCTCTTCGTCCACCACCTCCTCATCCATTACCTCTTCATCCACCACCTCCCCTCCCACGCCCACATCATCCACGTTCATCGGCACCCCCATCCCCGATATCGAAGACCCTGCACCGGCAAACGAGGCAGACGGACCGCCAAGCGGGACGTTCGTGAATGGGGGGGGCAACCCAGCCGTACCACCTCCGGCCTTTTCTTTCCCTTTTGCAGAAGCTTTGCCTGTTGTGGATATTGAGCTTATGGTTAAGGCTGTTGTTGTTGTTGGCTTTTTGGCATTGGTAGTAGGAGCGGAAGAGGCGGATGGGATGGTGATGGTGGTCGTGGAGCCGGATGTTCCTTTTTTCGTTTTTGCTTGCTCGCGGTAGACTGTTTTCAGGGTGGTGGTCAATAAGGAGAAGGAGGGGGGGGAAAGAAAAGAAAAGGAAGAGGAGTAACCTATAAGTTCACCCTGCAGTTTATCCACCAAATCTCCAAACTCGATGAGTTCCAACGCTTTGAGGACGTCAGAAGCTGAGATGGATTTATGTTGTTTTGAGTGGGCGACGTCGTGTGCTCTGTGTTTCGAGGAGGTTTGGGTATTTGGAATGCGTTAAGGCGTTGGGGGACTTACGTAGCAGCTGCAGGAATAGAAGAGTCAGTCGGTAGGATAGGGAGAGAGAGAGAGATACTGACCAAGATAATTGATAAACACCGTCGACCCCTTGACTAACGAAAGCACCGTATCTTTTTGAAGCTTTGCGCTTTCCGGTAGCTACATGTCATGACATCCAATCAATCCGCTCCTCTCGTTAAAAAGGAAGAAACGCAGACGTACAGCAGACTTTGCAATCTTCAATACGACGTTCTTTGGCAGCTCAAAGTTCTCAATTCCCTCTGATACGAGGTCTTGTTGCTGTTGTGCTGAGATGGGGCCTGTGTAGGCGTCTTTGCGGGGCATTCTTGGGGTGGTGTACAAGAGGAAGACGAACGCGTTATTTACAGTTATTTGCAGCTGAATCCCACGCGTCGGTTGTTTCCGATCGTCCTGGAACATACTCTCGAGGAGAACGTATCAAGGTGAAGACATCGATGGGCAGGATGAGATGCTGGAAGTTTGGTCCGCAAAAGACATGCAATTCCTCCTTATCCGAGTCGTGATATTTCGATGGACCATGCAATGTATGAGATGATGAAAGGCCAACTGTGTATCCTTGACTCCAGTGGAACTAATTTAGGTACATAATACCACAACAACGCCAACAGCATGAATCCTCCATGGGGCACTACCTTGAACTCATTGTCTAGGATCTTCAATTGACTGAATCCATCATTGAACATGATGAGAGGTAAAGGTGAAGTTAAGTTTATGAAATGATGATAGATGTAAATAAATACTCCTATGTGGGTGATGTACTCTGGATTGGGTTGTACGGCAATCGAGGATGATGTAGTCTGTCAGAGAAAGAGTAGTTCCATAGGATCCAGTTTGCGATGACAACCGCCCAGAATGTTGTGAAAGCTGATCGCCCTACCGAATTTGGGGTAGGTGACAGGCAAGCCATTGGAATGAGTGTGACGGCAACAGTAAAATTCACCCTGATATTGAGCTTCAGATGGACGTTGAACATGACCAGCGGCGCTTACTCTCTGTGTTGTCGAAAGCATTCATGGAGAGAATATAGAAATAACATCGATCACAAAGTCTAGGAATCCAAGGATATTGTCTGCCCGAAGGATGTATCCGAGAGGCCACACAGCCTCCATTCTACGCACCAGCGATGAAGCAACGACGGGAAAAAGTAGTGGGTTTTGTTGTCGACGTAGTCGGTGTGAAGCCAACCTTTGCTAAAACATAGCTGAAGCGCGCTGCTATTGTCCTCAGTAGTGAAGTCGGCATCCTGCACAAAACCGTTACGAAGAACGGAGGAAAAGACACGAGCGACAGCTGGCACTTTGAGATCGTCAACTAGAGGCAGTCCCCTCCTGAATACGCCGCCAACTGTACTTTCGAACTGATGCAAGAACCAAACTAGACTGACTTCTTTCTGATATAGCTCCCAAGTGAAACGCTGTCCAGAGTGTTTGAGTTCACGATATGACTGGAAGATGAAATCAGTTTCAACTTCTCGTTAACAAAAGAAAGTACATTACTTCAGATCCAAGAATTATGTTTAGGTAGGAATACATTGCTCCCACGTGTCCATTGGTACTCTCAAAGACCATGTCGAGGAAGGATCGATCGAAGTGATACTCTGAGTCTGGATACTGCTTTGAAACCAGCTCGTCGAACTCCGCAGAAGTGAAAAGGAGACCCGCAGCTGGGAGATTGTCCTTGTGGGCGGTGGGACGTAAACTGACCCTCGCTTCAGGTGCGATGAAAATTGAAGTGCCTTGTATGTCAATGAAGGGAGCTGGACTGCCATAATTCACAAAGGCAATGGCGCGACGATCCGGGTAGTCGTGTATGCCTTTGAACAACTCGTTCCAGAGTCTCCCGTCCTTGTAAGACAGCTGTGCTTCATCAAAAATAAACACCGTGTCCTCGCCTGGGATCCAACCATTTCGCATTTTGAGGTAAGAAGACCATCCGCCACACTTCGCCACATCATCAAGGTCCCACACGCCAATCCAAATAACATGCACATGGGGTTCTTGAACACGGATGTGCTTGCCGAGCAGCTTTGCGAGCGTTGACTTACCGCTTGCGGGCGTCCCGCGAACCTGCAAAAACTCAGAAAACATTGTAGAATATTTAACATCGTAACGATACCTGGATGAAGCGATGTAAAAGCAGCTTTTGATATATCGCTGAAACTGTTTCACTTCGCTCCACTCTGTTCGCTAAGGTTCATGTAAGTCTGGGGAAAATGGTAGTTATGAATGGTACTTACGCGGCAGGTCAGGAAACGGCGATGCAATACGAAGTCGTTTGCGAGGTCGGGACTCTGTATTATCAAGACCACGGCGGCAGCGGGAGGTTATGAGATGAGTGGTGGTAAGAAGAGTTGTCGAAGTGACGTTCGAAAACACGACGAAATGGGGGGGACGAGGGCAAGTGGGAAAAAAGCGAGTAGAAGAGCGTGCGGTTGGGGTAAGTTGGAAAAGTGGACAAGAGAACAAGGGGCATTTAACGACAATGTCAGATACAGGTACCACACTCACCAAGCGCAGGTAACTCAACAAGGATGTGGATGGGTTCCTTGGAAAAGTCTTGATCTCCGAAATAGTGAGAAATTTGTCGGCGGGTGGAGGCGAGGCGAACAAGGCGAACATCAGAGCCATCAAACTGAAGAGTTTTCAAGGTTTGTTCCAGGTTATCATCATCAGGAAGACCAGAGCACTTCCAGAGGACGAGATCGTGGGCATAGACGTCAGCGAAACGACGATGCTTGTCTTTGATGGTGTCCTTGAGACAGGCGACAGTCTCATTGTCATATAGTTTGACTTCGATAGTGTGTTCATCGGGCTCGTCGTCGGGCCAGACAAGGCACGTTAACCTCAACTTCTTGGCAGACATTGCAGGACGGAGAGAAGGCCAACGTCCACTTGAGACAACACCAGCTTACTTACATACTGGTGTCGTATCTGAGACGCGTCTAAGAAACTGGCGTTATTTACAGTTGTTTGCTGTTGGATGCAGCTGAATCCCACGCGTCGAACGTACTCTCGAGGAGAACCGCGTATATATCAAAATATCGGAGGGAAAGGGCAGGTGAAGACATCGATAAGCAGGATGAGATGCTGGAAGATCGGTCCGCGACAGGTACGCAATTCCTCTTTGTCCGAATCGTCATATTTCGACGGACCATGACTGTCGAAAGTTGTGCTAAATGTTGAACCGATTGCAAATACCGTCTATCATTCGTACATCATTTCATACGATCGTGACGCCTACTTTCACAATTGAGGCGACAGTGCAGCAATAGACGATCTCGGATCTCTCTTCCCGAATATTTAACCTGTGGACTCGGCGGAAAACCTTCTCGAAAACCTAAAGAGACGCTGGTTTAAAACGATATCTATGACAACACCCCTCAAACCCCACCTCGTCCCTGGTAAAATAGACGTTTTGCGTTTCCTACACGGGCTACCATCTTTAGTTCAAGTCCCATATTAACAGCATCGTCCATGTGTTTTTAATGAGCAAAGGGGCGTCTGTGTGATATGGCACACCCCGATACGATCTCCTTACCACCATCAACTCTTCGAATTCGAGTTCAAAAAAACCCATCCAAAAGTCCTCACCTCCTCCCCCTTCTTCCCAAAATAAATCTCAGTCTCATATACCCAATTTACCGTACCCGCAATCAAGCTCCTCAATCCCCTCACGTACCTCTCCACCTCTTTTCTCTCTTTTTCCCCCCCTTCTTCATCTTGTTGGTCCTCGGGTGCAGGGTAAATCGTACCAAGGATCCACGCCAGCGGGCTTGGTAGTAGACCTGTGCTTAAGTAAGATTCAGGCTTGGGAGATAAAAGGTGAGACTCGGCGGTGCGGAACGAGGTCACCGCGTCTTTGAGCATGGCACCTGCGAGGTTAACAGCGCCTTGTATGGATAGAGATTTGTGCTGCATGAGGACTGCTACAAGGTTATATTTACACCCGTGGGATTGGTCGATTTGGTAGGCGCATATGTCCTAAGCATGGACTGATCAGCCCTGGCACTGAAGCGGTGCCATTAATGCTTACGAGTGACCAGGCGTATATGTCGATCGTAGCTTGGGTAAGGGTTTCTATGTGTGAGTTATCCTTTTCCTCGGGTACACTGGATATTTCGAGAAGCTCGGAGAGGAGGAGGAGGATGCGTGCTCCGCAGATGTCTCGACGGAGATGGATGTATTCGTCTAGAGAGGGTGTGTGGTCATGGTTTACTTTCAGCTGCGCGTTACGGAAGGCAGCTGTGGAATGTGTGAAACGCGTGAGCCATGTTGGTGAGATGATGGATGAGGTTTGGAATGCGCGTGTGATCTGCGGAACGATGCTACGTAGGTCGTATGATGTGAGTGATAAGAATGAATGAACGGAAATTGATAGAACGCACTGCTTGAAGAGAGTATGGGATGCGAGTATGTCGATGCCATTGCTGTTTTCCGGTGTTGTTGTCATGGGACGCCACGGTGTGTCTTGGTCAGAGGAGAAGACCCGGGCGTTGGAGATGAAAAGCAATGTCAAAAAGTCAGTTAGGACGCGTAGCTGTGGGGCATCGCATCTCGGGAAACACAGAGCCGCTAGTAAGCCCATCTTCATAGACGTCAGCCCGCTAAGTTCACAGGGAGAAAGCACCAGTGTGCCATCGTCGGTGTCCGTGAGATGGGATAACCATTTCTGCGAGGATTCTGAAGCAAATCTGCAACTGTTATTTGTGTGGAGGTCAAAGTCATCAGTGAGAGCGATAAGGTCGATGACTTGAAAGCTGTTCGCTAAGGACATGATTTTTACATCATTGCTTGAGTGGTGTGTTCAACGATAAGATTCTCAGGGTCGTCAAGTAACCGGACCGGAACTGGTGACATTAAAACATTTGGCATCAATCGTTTTTGTGCTTTCTTTCTCATGGTCACCATTGACTCTGGCGCTCTTTCGAATGCCACTAATGGCCACCAACGATTTCCGCAATGACGGGTAACCCATTTCCCCCCTTTTCTTTCAATTATAAAAAAAGACAAACACCTTATCCGTAGGTTCTCGCCAGACTCGTTCTATCCTCCAATCGACAAACCCCACTCTGGCCCCCTTATCTTCAACAACACAAATCCATCATCCTACTCTACCCATCTCGACGGATACACCTCCCCCACCACCAACAAACCACCACCCAGACCAACCCGCAAAAAATCAACTCAACCTACTCCCAAACACTCTCCAACAGAGTCCAAGCGCTCCAGCGTCAGTGCCGCCACCCAAAGCCAAGGCCCAAACACTCGTCACAGACGTGAACGCGAACGCGCCCTGGCAGATATACCAACGGAAACCCTTATCCAGCTAGTCATCAATGAAGAGCTTGAAGCGAAAGAGACGAGAAAAGTCTTGAGCACCACCCTTTCCCAGCTGGAGGCCTCCACGCGCAAGGTTGAGCAGACTGAAGCTAGGGGGCGCGTTTTGGAGGAGGAGAGGGAGGCGCAGGCGTTGAAGATCACCCAGGCCATTTTAGACGCCCAGAGGGAGGCGGCGAAGGCTAAGGAGGACGTAGGCGTTTATCAATTGAAACTCGCTCACGCAGAGCAGGAGATGTACGTCCCATCTCTTCTTTGTTATCTTTCCTTATCTATTTGTACAGTCAACGTGCTAAAGAAGTAGTCCACGCCGTCGAAAACGAGCGTGACGAAGCCGAACGGGCAGCAGTGAAAGCGCGCAAAGTGGCTCGGGAACTAAAAGAACGCACCGTCGTCCAACTCGCACGCGAAGAAGGGCGAAGAGCCGGTTTTGAAGAAGGCATCCGACAAGGCCGACTCCTAGCCACCGTCGAAATCGTCGAACAGGCCAAACCTATCCCTCCAAGACTGCTAGGGGACGGCACGGCGTTCATCGAAGAAGCTGTTACGGAGGAACAAGGGAGGTCCCCCGATTCCGAAACCCATCAATCACACTCAAGAAGGAAAAATGGCGGTAGGAGCGCACGCGCTACACCACGGACCAAACGTCAGTCCTTGGATACGAGCATGACCACCTCTCGTACTCGGAGCAGCGCACCTACAAGCCCCACTTCCCTAGAAGCCGAATCATCCGCAGCTGCCCTCCGTGCGATCGAGGAAAGGGAACGGGAGAGGGTGCAGATGCGCATGAGGATGCTCGAACGCGACCTGGAGCACGAAAGAGAAAAAGCGGCCCAGGTCGAACGTGAACGGGACAAAGAGCGGCAACGCGAAGCTGAGAGACTGCGAGAGCTCGAACGAGAGAAGGATAGAGTCCGGGAAAGGGAACAAGCTAGGCTGCGAGAGCTGGAAGCGGAGAGGCAGCGAGAGAGGGAGGCAGCTGCTAGGGAACGAGAAAGGGAACGGAGGCTTCGGGAGAAAGAACGGGAAAGCGAGGAGCGAGCGAGGGAGAACGAGTTGAAGGTTATCGATCGGCAGAAGCGCGAGCTCGAGAGGGAGCGGGAGGAGAGGGAAAGGGAGAGAGAGAGGTTGAAAGAGGTTGAGAGGACGCTTCAGCGGGAGAGGCAGAAGGATAAAGAGTTGGATAGGGAGCGGGAGAGGGAGTTGGAGAGGGAACGATTGAGGTTGCGCTCTCTGGCTTTGTCTGTGGAGGAGGATTCGGATGGGGATGGGGCGCAGACGCCGAGAGCGGCGCCTTCGAACCAGCTGCAGTACCTCGCTATGCCACAACCACCCGTGATCCCCGTAAACATGCCAGCAGCAGACACACCCCTCCCCGTAAACATGCCCTTCCCCTCCGTCTCTGGCCCCACACGACACTACCCCTTCCAACACCAACGCACTACCTCCTCTGGCTCTTCTTCTCAAGACCACAGGAATCCGCAAAGAAGGCGTGCCTCGGACTCGGGCTCGTCTTCGTCTAGTATGACGCAGTTTGATATATTGACGTTCCCCAACCCTCGTGAGGAGAGGGAGAGGAAGTTGAGTGTTATTCCTGAAGTTGCTAGTTCAAGGGGGGATAGTCCTAACGCGAACTTAAGCATGGACTCGGATGAGCCAACGTGGGTGAGGAACCCGCCTGTTGATCATACCAAGGTTGGGTATGGTGGTGGTGGTGGTGGTGTAGATGGTTGGAGGTCGGGTGTTGCTGGTGGTGTAAGTCTCCTTTTTCTTTTTTTTCCCGAGAGAGTTTGAGAGTGCTAATGATTTTGCTTGCAGTCGCATCGCCAGCCTGCATACCAACCTGATGAAACCAGAGGAAGAGGCCAGTTCGATCAGAACTTACTCACGCCCACGTCCAATTTGACGAGGAGGTCGTCGAGTAGTAGTTCGAACTACGATATTAATGTAGAGCCACCTGTCCGTCTTCTCTGTCCTCTTCTTTCCCTTTCCCTTGCTAACGCTCCTCACACAGTCCCCAGAAGTAAACCGCCCCTCATCCCGCGCAAGCTTCCATGAACCAGAAATAAGCCAAAACCTTAACTTCCTCTCTCCAAACCACCGACCTGCCCCCCTCCCCATCTCCTCAGGCCGCCAAACGCGTCAAAGTGACATTTCGACCGCGCCTAATTCCCCAGTCTTGGATGCGAATACTCTGCCGCCCGGATTCGTGCCTCTGAGCTTTGCCAGCCCCAGTCCAGCCGGTGGAGGGAGTATGACGCCGATATATGGTCCCTCTCGCCCATCGTCGACTGCTCCTGGTCCGAAACCGTCCATGTATGCAAACCCCAGCCGTGAGAGTGCGGAGGAAGGACAGGGACAGGGATCGTCCTTTGTCGCTCCTCCTCCCCCTGGGTTTTCGTTTACTCCTAAATCGACACAGAATTTCTTGCCTGTTATTCCTGACGGCCCCTCTTCCGGGAACTCAAGGGGTCCTCCTTCGGGTTCTAGGATGACACCTAGGGCTGGAACGAACAACCTTCCTGGGGGCTCTGGAATTTACGGTCGACCCAATACAGAGGGGGCGTACGAAACTCCCAGACGAGAGGGCAACGGGGCGTTACCAGAACGAGGAGGAGGAGGAGGCGTATACGGCCGACCTTCTGAAGGCCAAACATACGACTCAAAGCCAGGTGCCTATTCTTCGAGCACAGCCAAGTCGTACATAGCACACATGCCTGATCCTGTCATACCTTCTGCTGAGACGTTCCGCGGGACGCCCAGACAGAGGACCGTGATGCCTAGCATGACGCCCAGAGCTGGTAATAACGCTCTTCCTGGGGGTGGTTCAGGCATATATGGACGACCATCAGAGGGACAGACGTACGACGGGAGCGCAACGCCCAGACAATTCCCAGGTGGACTAACACCTCTTTCCAGCACGCAAGGCTTGCCAGGGATGTACGGACACCCCACCAGCTCAGAAGGCCAGACTGCGAACAATTTTGACGGGGGTATGACGCCCCGGTCTGCTGCTTCTCAAGGATTGCCCGGGTCCGGGATCTACGGACGCCCGAACGAGGGTGGTGCGACTCCGAAGCAGGGTATAACGCCCCATTCTGCTGCGCGCGGGCTGCCCCCCGTCAGTGGGATATACGGCCGACCGACGACGGATCCGAGCGCGACGCCGCGGCAGGGGATGACGCCTTTGCTTGGATCTGGGTCTGGGACCGGTGGGTTCCCCGAGGCGAGCGTGCCCCCCGCTTTTGGTGGCGGTGGTGATGCAGGGTGGGGGAATGGGGAAGAGGATGGGTTTGATGCGGCTACGAATCAGAATACGTTCCTCAATTCTGCGGTAGGTTCGTCGTTGGATACTGATAATAAGCCCGCGGCGGCGGGTGGGAAGGAGAAGAAGAATCGGAAGAAGAAGCGGTAGGGACTTGGGAGGGATTGATGCGTTGAAGATTGATCTATGACCTCGATGAATTTGATGGTGATGAACTTCTAATGAGTCTTTTTATTTTTATGATTTTCTTTTGTGGTTTTAGCGATCACCCCTTTTTGTTTCTTTGTGGATGGAATGTAAAGTTGTAGATACCCCCCTTATGTTCAGTAGTACTTCGTAGAGAATGAGTTGCTTAGTTACTAACTCGGAAGTCATCGCTTGTATTACATTGAAAGTTTAGACTACTACAGATTGACAAACCCAACAACAGAATTCAAGGAATACGGGTATAGGTAGTACCGCTATAAAAACATTGGGTATCACAGTATGAAGGTATCAGCCCTTCAAGACTTGCGCTGTGGCACTAGGGGTTGTTGGTACTCGGCACGAGAATTTCCTGGAATGTTGTCATACGACGGCGGTTGGACAAAGACATTTCCAACCGCAGGATCCTCTGACCTCCCCCTTGCTAACGATCCCAAGTCATCCGACGTAGTAGCGTCCGACATCGCAGGATCACCAGAAGTGGTGGAAGAGAATTGCTCAGAGTGTAATCCCTGTTTACGTTCCACCGCAGTTGGTACATAACTCGCCAACCCGTATTGTGTCACTCCAGCATCCAAGAAAGGAGAGATAGTATTTTCATTTGAAGGGGTTTGTTGTCTCATATTGGTGGAAAGGGGTTCAGATGCGTAATTGGTAGGTAAGGCAGTATTTTGTGCAGTATTTTGGGAAGCACTGCGTTTGCCAAACCAATAGAAGAAGGCTGCGATTGCAGAGAGCAGGATTAATCCGCCAATCATGCCCCCTGCAATGGCTCCAGCAGGGGATGACTTTGAGGAAGAAGTGACTGACGGCGAAGGGGTTGACGTTGAGGAGCTGTGGGCTCCAGATGTGGATGAAACTCCGGTTAAATTTGGCATGCTGGCGAGGGACCAAAAGTATGGTGTGTAGGTGAGATAATCGAAGATGAAAGTCTGGCCGCCGGTAACACTTATAACATTGACAACGAGCATGTGGTTTCCTGATAAGATAGAGTCAAGAGAGAATAACAGATAGTTATTTTGATCGCTTGAATTCCCCGCGAACTGGGGTGTACTTTGCGTGACTGTATAAGTTCGAGAGAGTGGAGATCCGTCAAGAGTATATGTCGTTTCAATTGAACCAAGGTTTGCCCAGCTCATAATTCCATAAATGGACACAGACGAACCTTTGGATCATTAACAAAGTGCGAGTCAATGTCAAATGCGCTTACCAGTAAAACTGAATGCAAAAGAGTCCCCTGCATTCACACTTTGATGTGTACTGTTGTGATAGGGAAGGCCAGATGGCAAGCTGCCAGGGACAAATTTGTCCGTGTTTTGTGTCCATGATCCAGTATACGTGATGGAGGGATCTTCGTTATCGACAATAACTTTTGTTCTAGCGAGGGGGGTATTGCGGCCAACGGTGACGACAGCGAAATCGAGCGCTGTACCCGCGATATGGCTCAAAGAGATGTTGTGCTTTCCCTCAGCTAACGTGGGCGATCGATACCATTGGCGATATGACTGAGGAGAGGGATCGTCGTACGTAGTGTTGTATGGTTTACCGCCATCAATGGCGACTGTCAGGATCTGTGAATCCGTGAAAACTGGAGCGGTGTTCCCAAAGAACGCGACGGAAGTCCCTGTTCCAAAAGAGTCAGAATCTGAGCAAGGTGCATCCACAAAAACTAACCTTGGAAGGAGAAAGATGCTGTCCCCGTCCCATTACCGCCGATAGCGAATGCAGGATAGAGGCAGGAGCCATTGTACCAACTTGGAAGGGTGCTAGTAGTCCATGAACCCCCTCCATAGGTCGCCCCGAGCGCTGTATCGTCAAAAATAAGCGAAAGAGATGGAGCAACCATGACGGGGAGAAGAGGAATGACGGAGGATAGAAAAAATAGAACGCCATTTGCAGCCGCGTAACCGTTTGTCACCGCGTCGCGTCTCAGCCAGAGCTATTACTAGACATCAAACGCCTGTCCTGGGTACCCGTTTACTCCTAGGTCGACACAGAATTTCTTGCCCGTTATTCCTGACGCCCCCTCTTTTGCGAGCTCAAGGGGTCCTTCTGGTTCTGGGATGACACCTAGGGCTGGGACGAACCTTCCTTGGGGCTCTGGAATTTACGGTCGACCCAATAGAGGGGACGTACGAAATTCCCAGACGAGAGGGCAACGGGGCGTTACCAGAACGAGGAGGAGGAGGCGTATACGGCCGACCTTCTGAAGGCCAGACATACGACCCAAATCCAAGTGCCTATTCTTCGAGCACAGCCAAGTCGTACATAGCACATATACCTGATCCCGTCATACCCTCCGCTGAGATGTTCCGCGAGACGCCCAGGCAGAGGGCCGTGTTGCCTAGTATGACGCCCAGAGCAGGTAATAGCGCTCTTCCTGGGGCTGGTTCATGCATATATGAATGACCATCAGAGGGACAGACGTACGACGGGAGCGCAACGCCCAGGCAGTTCCCAGGTGGACTAACACCTCTTTCCACAAGGCTTGCCAGGGATCTACGAACACCCCAGCTCAGAAGGCCGGACTGCAAACAATTTCGACGGGTATGACGCCCCGGTCTAGTTCTCAAGGATTGCCTGGGTTCGGGATCTACGGACGCCCGAACAAGGGTGGGTCAAGTGCGACTCCGAAGCAGGGTAATAATAGTATGAGTATGACGCCCCATTCTGCTGCGCGCGGGTTGCCCCCCGTCAGTGGGATATACTACGAATCAGAATACGTTCCTCAATTCTGGGGTGGATTCGTCAGGCTCTGGGTTGGATAATAAGCCCCCGGCGGCGGCTGGGAAGGGGAAGAAGAAGAAGCGGCAAGGGACTTGGAGGGATTGATGCGTTGGAAGAAGATCGATCTATGACCTTGATGAATTTGATGGTGATGAACTTCTAATGACTCTGTTATATTTATGGTTTTCTTGTGGTTTTAGTGATCACCCCTTTTTGTTTCTTTGTGGGCGGAACGTATACTTGTAGAATGCTTACCTACACCCCCCCTTGCATTTAGTAGAGAATGAGGTGCTAACTCAAAAGTCATTGCTTGTATTACACGGAAAGTCTAGACTACTACAGATTGACAAACCCAACAACAGAATTCAAGGAATACGGGTATAGGTAGTACCGCTATAAAAACATTGGGTATCACAGTATGAAGGTATCAGCCCTTCAAGACTTGCGCTGTGGCACTAGGGGTTGTTGGTACTCGGCACGAGAATTTCCTGGAATGTTGTCATACGACGGCGGTTGGACAAAGACATTTCCAACCGCAGGATCCTCTGACCTCCCCCTTGCTAACGATCCCAAGTCATCCGACGTAGTAGCGTCTGACATCGCAGGATCGCCAGAAGTGGTAGAAGATAATCGCTCAGAGTATAACCCCTGTTTACGTTCAGCCGCAGTGGGTACATAACTCGCCAACCCATATTGTGTCACTCCAGCATCCAAGAAAGGAGAGATAGTATTTCCGTTCGAAGGGGAAGAGGTTTGTTGCCTCATATTGGTGGAAGGGGGTTCAGATGCGTAATTGGTAGGTAAGGCAGCACTTTGTGCAGTCTTTTGGGAAGCACTGCGTTTGCCAAACCAATAGAAGAAGGCTGCGATTGCAGAGAGCAGGATTAGTCCGCCAATGACGCCCCCTGCGATGGCTCCAGCAGGGGATGACTTTGAGGAAGAAGTGACTGACGGCGAAGAGGTTGACGTTGAAGAGCTGTGGGCTCCAGTGGCCCCTGCCGTCTGTGATTTTCCTGAGCTTCCGGTAGCAGTGGATGCGGATGAAACTAATCCAGTTAAATTTGGCATGGTGGCGAGTGATGAAAAGGTTGGTGTGTACGTGAGATAATCGAAGATGAAAGTCTGGCTGTTGGTAACACTTGTAACATTGACAAGGAGCGTGTGGTTCCCTGATTGGAGAAAGTCGAAGCCGTATAGCAGATAGTTATTTTGATCGCTTGAATTACCCGTGAATTGGGCTGTACTTTGCGTGACTGAATATGTTTGAGAGAGTGGAGTTCCGTCAAGAGTATATGTCGCTCCAAATGAACCAAGTTTTTCCCAACTCATAATTCCGTAGATGGACACAGACGAACCTTTGGATCATTAGCAAAGTGCGAGTCAACGTCAAATGCGCTTACCAGTAAAACTGAATGAAAATGAGTCCCCTGCAGTCACACTTCGTTGTGTACTGTTGTGATAAGGAAGGCCAGATGGCAAGCTGCCAGGGACAAACTTGTCTGTGTTTCGAGTCCATGATCCGGTATACGTGATGGTGGGATCTTCGTTATCGACAATAACTTTTGTCCCAGCGAGGGGGGTATTGGGGCCAACGGTGACGACAGCGAAATCGAGCGCTGTACCCGCGATATGGCTCAAAGAGATGTTGTGCTTTCCCTCAGCTAATGTGGGCGATTGATACCATTGGCGATACGACTGGGGAGAGGGATCGTTGTAAGTGGTGTTGTAGGGATTACCACCGTCAATGGCGACTGTCAGGATCTGTGAATCCGTGAAAACTGGAGCGGTGTTCCCAAAAAACGCGACGGAAGTCCCTGTTCCGAAAGAGTCAGAATCTGGGCAAAGTGCATCCACAAAAACTAACCTTGGAAGGAGAAAGACGCCGTCCCGGTCCCATTACCGCCGATAGCGAATGCAGGATAAACGCAGGAGCCATTGTACCAACTTGGAAGAGTGCTAGTAGTCCATGAACCCCCTCCATAGGTCCCCCCGAGCGTTGTATCGTCAAAAATGAGCGAGAGAGATTGAGCAACCATGATGGGAGAGGAGGAATGACGGAGGATAGAAAAAATAGAACGCCGTTTGTAGCCGCGTAACCGTTTTGTCACCGCGTCGCGTCTCAGCTAGGGCTATTAGGCATCAAAGCCTGATGCTTCTGTGTCATGACGAAAGGCGCCGTAAGTTCTGTTCTTCTGAATCTGATGTGCTCCGTGAAAAGTAGGTTTGGAACTCGGGAGTTCTATGGCGATTCGATACGGAATAGCTGTGTCTCCGAAGTAGAAGCGAATCGCACAGTTCGAAAACCAGAAAGAATGTTGGCCTTGACCTTGAGCGGATCTTGCATCTGACACATAAGTAAGAGTCAAGTAAGAGTCTGGTTAGATGCCGTGACCTTGCTCCTTGGAGACCAACGGGAGTTCGGAGATAGGGCTCGGGAATGACATCGCCATGACTGATCCGACATGTCCAGTGGGCGCTGAAAATCTGATTAGCGTCATCATGAGCTAAACAAGTTATTGCCTCTGTCGGGAGGACAAGGATTCTGAAGTGAGACGAAGATGACTGCAGATGATGGTCTTGCTACGTTTGGCTTGGCCTGCATCTCTTTCTTGCTGAGTTCACCATATGTTGACTAGAATGGCAACCGTTAGTGCCGTTGCTCGTCTGGTACCTCGACCGGTGAACAGTTTCGCTTTATGCGGGCAAAAATATGGATTCGAAGTGCAGAATTTAGAGTCGATGCTTCCCAGAAACTTAGGCCAAGTCTGTATTATGAAGGCCAAACCGGTGCATCTAAGTACTATGTTTGTCCATGATATTGAAACTCGTCGGGAGTTTGAAACTGCGGATTACCTTGCCCTCCACTTGCCTTAGAATCTTGAAATTTTCACAGAAGATGTATTTATGCATGAAAGTTATTGTCCCAAAATTTCAGAGAGAGATTCAAAGATTTGTGTTCTGGAGACACGACTTTGTGTTTTTCATTACACCAAACAAGCAAAAGTATGGAATGTTCTCTCAGATCCCTCCAGATCGGCTGGACCGTTAATTCTAAAACTTCCCATGCACATTCAAATGATATTCGAAAGTTTAAATTCGAATTTATACAGCGAGAGATGAAGTGCTATTGGGAGGGAGGGCAAAATACCAAATTGTGCTTGCAAAAGCGTGACATTAACGTGACATTCGTCTGCCAAACTGTCATCATGTCTCGGCCAAAATCAAGGTGACCTAGCGTGACAACAGTTTCAATATCCTGATATTTTCGAACCCTGAGCACCGGAACGTCTCCGACAGCGAACACAACACATCTACTGTAAAAAAAAAGTAGATATTCGTATAGAAAACAAATATGTACATCGAGTTGTCAAAAAATCCAAAGGATTTGACGAAGTGGTGAGCCAAAAATCGTGTAACACTGAAAAAGTTTCAATATCATGGTCAAACATAGTATCTAGGTTGTACTTCATCGCATTTGTTGCCGCCTTCAGTCGCGAGCTGGTATGAACGGGGAATCTCGCCATGTCAAAGAGGATGAGAGGAAAAGAGATTAAATTGAGGAAAAAGAACGTGAGGTCGTCAGACATCAATGCATATAGTGATAATCGTGCAGACTCTGGAATTAGAGGGGGAAGAGCGGGGGAGAATAAAAGTAAAAACACAGGGTGGAGACAGAGATAGAGATGGAGTTAGAAAGTGTACTAAAGTTGCGTAAGAAGCGTAAAAGACAGAAGAGAGAGAAAAAAAGGACAAGATACCAACCAGCGAGGACCACAGCTTCCCACAACCGCCTAGGCCTAGATATCAAAGAACGGCCGTTCCGGATTAACAGCCTGTTGCTGCTGCTGCTGGGCGAAAGGGTTATGTGGACTAGCCCCCGTCCTCTGCGACACGATCTGCCTCCCAGCATCAGTGTATCCGTACCTACACCAACAAACCACATCAGTCTTACCCTACCCCAAGGAAGTAAAAGAATCCGCACCTCAAAGCACCGATATTCCCAAACGTATCCTGCCCATCATCCCGGTTGGCGAACAAGGCAGCCAAATGCGCCTCGTTCTCGCCCAGCTCTTTCTTCGTCTTAACCTGGATCGGCCGGTTCTGGTTCTGATTTTGCGTGGGCGCAGGGGAGGAAGACAAGGAGGAGACGCGGGAGGGAGAGTGCGTATCGTATGTTCCTGGGAGGTTGAATGATGGGCTTGGGCCTTGTTGCTGGGTAGGTCTGGGGGAAGGGTTGAATGCGGATGGACCAGGGGAAGGCGCGAATGGGTTATTTGACCTGGGGTAGATCACATGAGATTGGGTAAGAGAGGGGAAATAAGGAAGGAGAACGTACCCAAACCCAGTGGGTTGAGCTGTCACCGGCTGAGAAGGGGCGAACAAGCTCTGGTTCTGTAGTTGCTGCTGCTGCATCTGGAAGAGCTGCTGTTGACGCATCATATCCTCTTGCTGCTGTTGCTGTTGTTGGGCTTGCTGTTGCTGGAGCAAGAACAATTGCTGTTGACGCATGAACTCCGCCTGTGGATGTGATTAGATCACACGAATAAATAGGCAAGAAAGAGCGATGAGGACCTGAGCAGCTTCCTGTTCCGCCTGCTGCTGATAAGGATTGAACGACGTGAATTGTGGTTGGACCGATGTGAACTGTGGTTGAACGGAGGTAAACTGCGGTTGGAGGCCGGTAGCATACGGCGTGGGGTCGACAAGGGGGAACGGATTGTTGGATGCTGAACTTGGTGAGGGGCTGCTCAGACAAACGGCATCAGGCTTCAATCACCAGAACGAGAAGACACAGAAAACACACAGCTGCTGCGTATCGTCAAAGAGGGAAGAAGCGTTTGAGCTGTCCACGTCCTGTTTTCTCCTCGCTTCCTCCTCCTCACTTAACTTAAGCGCATGCTGGAAATCTCTTTCCTCTGCATCCTTCCTCTCCTGAGCTAAAGACTTCTTACTCTCCTCAATGGCCTTCTTCAGCTCTTCTTCATCCCGATTAGGCCGCTTTCCAGCAAGTCCATTGGTCCCATGTTTACGGCGCGCATTGTTCTCGTCCTCGTCATCATCATCGCCCGAGTTTGCACCACGAATCATCCGATCCCGCATGGACGCCCGGGATCGGCGTTCTTCCCTTAGTCTGCCCTCGTCCTGCAGGAGATTGGTGATGTCCTTTGCCTTTTGTCGGACATTGGCGCCTTGGTCTTTGCCATCCTCGTCGATGTACTGGAACTCCTTGAGGGTCTTGATAATGTAGATGTTGTCGCGGAAGTAAATAACGACGTTTTCCGAGCCTTGATGGAGGCAGTAATCGAGGACAGTTAAGCTCTGTGTGGCATCAAGTAACATTGGAGTGTGGCACATGAGAGATATACCTTGAAGACATGTCGCCAATTCTTCCCTTTATCGTTGAGTCGCTTATCGAGCATCTCCATAATCTCAATGAAATCATTCCTGTGGTCGAGCGTAGATGTTAGCAGTTGGTGTGCGGCGATTAGGGGACTACTGACTGGTTATAAGTCATTTGTGCGATATCGTTCATCTGGGTTCCTGATGGGCCCCATGGGTCGTTTGATGTTGCATCTCGAACCTTGGATTGGGTGTCTGAGTAACCTTTTGTATAGTTTTTGGTGACGCGGAGGGCTGCTTTGCCAAAGTGCTGCATGGCCGGGAGGAAAGCTTGGTGGGCAGATTTGGACAAGTTTGGCACAAAGTCTGATTACGTGACCCTTCTTCACTTGGCATGATCAGCCGATGCGCAGTATCCTACACCACAACATAAGCCACCAGCACTGTCGTACAACTTATACAAAACGAGAACAGACTTGTTTTCCATTTTACAACAGCTGTGAGCACAAGGCGGTGTTTTCAGTGTACAAATGCATTGTTGATGTCTGTTTATGACGTAGTCACCTCGCACAATATGACCACATAACGCAGTAATAATGATTAGCAGAGCCAATCCGATCTTTGATGTTGTTCCCTGGCGTCGAGTGTACGTTCGAGCTGAGTCAAAGGAGGCCCTGGCGACCTCGTGACTTTGGCGCATGCCCATTGTTCACGCTTTCGACCAGAACATGAGGACGACGTCCAGTCCATGTAAGAAATCCCTTCATAATTCGCCCCATCACTTTCTTTACCTACACCACCAGTAATGGCAGCGACCAAGCCACCCCACAAGCGCCGTCGATTAACTAGCTTGGCGGCGCCCCCACCCACGACGACGCAGCCTCCAGGAAAGGTTCTCACAGCAAGCAACAACACAAGCGTAACTGCAAAGCCCGCCAATGGTATCCCTTTTTGCACCTCGTGCCACCGGGCCCTAAACTCGCTCCAGGGGAACCTTTTACATTGCGCTCGGTGGGTATTCTGCTTATCTCAACCTGAAAAAGAATTATTCAATGTTCTTTACAGTTGCTCGTCGACAACATGCGCCATTTGCTCCCGGGTATGTACGGCCTGCGCCCCTTCCCTGCCACCCACGCCTCACCTCTCCTGGTCCCCCTCGCCTTCACCCTCACCACACACCTCACCGCGCCGCTCGGCACTGTCACTTCACAGTGTCAACACTAATCTTATCACGACTTCCAGTGGCAGTTCCTGGCCACACGTGACTACTAATAACACCATCGCTGGCAAAAGGCGAAAGTTGACTGATAACGATGATGATTCGGATGGAGTAGATTGCCGGGCCACGGGACATCGCAGTTCCTCTGACCTGGATATGTTTGGGTGCGAACCCGGATGTGGACGCACGTTGTGTCGTAATTGTTGTTTTGAAAATATCCAGAAGTCAGTCATCCTAAAATTGACTTTACATCGAGTTGTTGATGCGGATTCTTCCCACCAGCAACGCGACAACATGTTATGATTGCTATGGATCCTACTAACACCGGCCAATTAGAGGATTGAAGGACACTAATATATTTTTCAACTGCACATACTCACACTCATCTCCTCTTCCAACCCTTTCTGATCCCATTTCTTATTGATATCCCTCATAAACCGTCAATCGATATCCGTAAACGCAACACATCCCAAGTCTAAATCCAACATTCATATTCATCTTCCCCAACCGTCTCCGCTCCTTTCCTCATTGATATCCTCTATGAACCATAAACAGAATGCATCCCAGCTCAATTACCCGAAAGATTCTTTTCCACTGTGATACACAAGGCAAGATGGCCGAGCGGTTAAGGCGTGTGACTCAAGCGTAGCTTACCTGCATTCGCGGGTTCTCATCATCGTATGATGGCGTGGGTTCAAGTCCCACTCTTGTCAGCCTTTTTGTTAGTATGGGGATTGTGCGTCACAGGCTAGCATCAATCTCCTCGTTCTCTGTTTCCGATAAGTACTTATAGACATTGGACCAGCGGCGGTGGCGCTCTGCAGCCCTCTCGCTAGCATCGTTCTCTCCCTTGTACCTCTCGACACTATGAAGATATGTTGTACGAGGAGGACTTACCATAACCATCGAGACTACAGCCCTCGGATCACCAACGATGCGATGTGGTATCTGACGAAGGCTGGTCAGCGCTGACCATACAGGTGTCACAAACATGCGTATGGTAGGGGTGATGTGGGCATCGACGGCGATTTCTATTGAGTACAGACGCGTTCAGGCGCATTAAGACCTCAAGGCCTCAAGACTCGTCAAGTGATAATCTCCTCACAGAACCGCGTGTCATTTGGTGGTAAGCACCCTTCGTCCTCATCGTACTGCCTGCTAACAAGCCACCTCCCACACACCAGTACCGCCTATTCATGTCTCCATTGCACGGTATGTTCGCCTTCCCTCCCTTCTGTTATCGTTAATCAAAAACTGTATTTCTAACACCAAGACACGCCAAACGACGCTACGTGCTACGTCGAACGCAGCATTCCGCACTTTCTGATGGCGACCAGCGAACAAACGGCACAATGGATGCATCGTTTGGTAAGCCATTCCTCGTTATACAGCCCACCTCCAACAGACAGCCGCTGCCCATCGACCTCAATAGCACGGTCCGTTCGCCTTCCCTTTGTCCGTCTACCATCACTAACAGACCGCACTTGCAGGACGAAGACGCGAGAGCCAGACGGACAACGCGTCGGGCACATGTGGAGTGCAACGGAGCGACTAAAAGAGCGAAATATGTGACAAGGAAGGGCGAGGCGCTCGGTAGGTTGTCAAAACATACCCAAGCGCCCACCACTGACATCTCGCAGCCAAAGCAACGCCGCCACCTCCAACCTCGACGCCAAACCCCAATGTACAGGGAAGCTGCACGGGGATGGGACGCTGTTATGTTGCACGAGAGGAGAAAAACACCACTAAGAAACTGACCCACCAACCAGGACATGTATGACCGTCTCCAAAGCACACAAATAGGTCCAGGTTCCTGCGCGCCGTAGCCCATAATCATGTGCTGATCGTCCGCGAATCACGTGATAGAGACTGTGTCACCTGAGTCACAGCGCGTCTCAGCGCGTTGAACGCAACTAGCGCGTTCACCTTGAACCTTCGCCTTCTCTCCATGTTGCAATGTCTGTCGAGAAGTTGAGATTAATTTGCCTTGTCTGGCCCGATGACAAGCCCGATGAACACACTGTCGAGCTCGAAATAGATAACAACCAGACTGTCGCCTTTCTCAAACGCATGATCAAAGAGGATCTTAGTCTCGATGACGTCGACCACCAGAATCTCGTCCTCCGGAAGTGCTCCTGTCTTCCTGATGATGACAACCTAGCACAAACCTTGAAAACTCTTCAGTTCGATGATTCTGACGGTCGCCTTGTTCGCCTCTCCGCCGTTCGACAAATTTCTCAATATTTTGGAGATCAAGACTTTTCCAAGGAACCCATCCACATCCTTGTTGAGTTACCTGCGCTTGGTGAGTGCGGTACCTGTATCTGCTATTGTCGTTAAATGCCCCGCTAATGCTGTTCTCTGGTCCATGTTTCCAACTTACCTCAACCACACGCTAACAATACCGCCTTCTACCCCCTTTTTTTCAACTTACCCTCGCACTCCCATTTCGTCGTGTTTTCGAACGTCACTTCGACAACTCGTCTTATTGCCACCCATCTCATAACCTCCCGTCAAGGGGGTGGCGGAACGTGGATCCCGAACATAGGCTGGGAGGGGGGGGGTCCGGCCGGAGGCCGAAAAAAAAGAAAGTGACCTTGCCTAATTTTGTCGCAAATTGGGTTGCGGAACAGCTTCTGATGGTTCTGCAGTACTTACACAAGGTTCCGCTTTAAGCATAGGTACAGACACATTATAAACCCAAAACTGAGCATTCGGCGCCACCGCGTTCAACAACGTTACAATTTAAACACCAATTTTTATCTCAAATGCCGAGTCCAAACTCGATTTCGTTTAATTCGAGAACCCGCACCCTGCAATTCAATTGACGCTCAAAAACGAGTCTTGAATAACTCCTACAGAAAAGGGTTTTGGCGAAGGCGGCTGGGGTTACCCATTCCTCAACTGCACTAACTCAAAGTGGGTGCTACGTTTCCCTGTCTACTAGACAAATTGAAGCCGGAAAGTTGTCGCTTTCTGTATCAGCTTTAGTATTCCTTCGAGCCATCAGGGACTTTTTGAGGGCCGGGCACCAGCAAGGTGATTTGACGGCCGTACGTTTGCCATATGTATGCATGAAAATAAACCTGGTGGAGGAGACGGAAATGACAAAGAGGTGCCGTTGTGGAGCGTGAGTTTACCAGAACAAATGCGCTACAATATATAGTCCCAAACCGATGAAATTAATCGTATCTTACCGCCGAAAAAAATTGAAAAAAACATAGGTTCACAGAAAACATACCTTATTAGGCAGGTGGGGGGAGGGGGGGGGGTACCACATTTCCCTGAAAAAAAAAAGGTGAGTGTTGGTACATTTTCCACATTCCGCCACCCCCTTGCCTCCCGTTGCCGCCGTGGTCCTGAACATCTTTCTGTGACTGCTCCATCTTTCGACAGAGTACCCACCGCGCAAAGGACTTCGTATTGAATCGCTGCTTCCTGACCCGCCGCGTAAGTACCATTCATAACTACCATTTTTCCCAGACTTACATGAACCTTAGCGGACGCAGCGGAAAGAAGTGATACAGTTTCAGCAATATATCGAAAGCTGCTTTCACATCGCTTCATCCTGGTATCCTTATGATGTTGAATATTCTACAATATTTTCTAAGTTTTTGCAGGTTCGCGGGACGCCCGCAAGTGGTAAGCCAACGCTCGCAAAGCTGCTCGGCCGGCACATCCGTGTTCAAGAACCCAATGTGCATGTTATTTGGGTTGGCTCGCGGGTTGATGATGTGGCGGAATGTGGGGGATGGTATTCTTACCTCGAAAAGCGAAAGGGTTGGATCCCAGGCGAGGACACGGTGTTTATTTTTGATGAAGCACAGTTGACGTACAAGGACGGGGCACTCTGGAACGAGTTGTTCAAATGCATGCACGACTACCCTGATCGTCGCGTCATTGCCTTTGCGAGTTATGGCAGTCCATCTTCGTTGATCGACATACAAGGCACTCCAATTTTCGTCTCATCTATGGCGAGGATCAGTTTACTTCCCACCGCCCACGAGGACAATCTCCCAGCTGCGGGTCTCCTTTTCACCCCTGCGGAGTTCAACGAGCTGGTTTCAAAGCAGTATTCAGACTCTGAGTATCACTTCCATCCATCCTTCCTCGACATGGTCTTTGAGATTACCGACGGACACGTGGGAGCAATGTATTCCTTTCTACACAGTATTCTTGGATCTGACGTAATGTACTTTCTCGTTAACGAGAAGTTGAAACTGATTTCATCTTCCAGTCATATCGTGAACATAAACACTCTGGACAACGTTACACTTGGGAGCTATTTCAGAAAAGAGTCAGTCTAGCTTGGTTCTTGCAACAGTTAGAAAATGTAGTCGGCGGCGTATTCATGAGGGGACTGCGTCGACTTCGCGATCTCAAGGTGCCAGCTGTCGCCTGCGTCTTTTCCTCCGTTCTTCGTACAGGTTCTGTGCAGGATACCGACTTCACTATTGAGGAAATAGCAGCGCGCTTCAGCTATGTTTTAGCAAAGGTTGGCTTCACACCGACTACATCAACAACAAAACCCACTACTTCTTCCCGTCGTCGCTTCATCGCTGGTACATAGAATGGAAGCTGTGTGGCGTCTTGGATACAACCTTCCTCGCAGACAATATCCTAGACTTCGTGATCCATGTCATTTCTAAATTCTCTCCAGGAATGCTTTCGACAACACGGAGAATAAGCGCCGCGGGTCATGTTCAACGTCCACTTGAAGCTCAATATCAGGATGAATTTTACCGTTGCTGTTACACTCATTCCAATGGTTCACTCGTCACCTTCCCCGAATTCAGTACAGCGAAAGGGCGGGTCGATTTTTACATTCCCGCTAAACAATGAGGGGTGGAACTTCTGCGAGATGGCGACCAGCTTGCGCAACATTCCGGGCGGTTTTCATCGCAAACTGGATCCTATGGAACCCCTCTTTCTCTGACAGACTACATCATCCTCGATTGCCGTACAACCCAACCCAGAGTACATCACCCACGTAGGAATATTTATTTATGTCTATCATCATCTCATATACTTAACTTCGCCTTTACCCATCAGACCTTCAAAAATTGTACCATATCGTGTTCGACGACGGATTCAGTCAAGTGAAGATTCTAGACAATGAGCTCAAGGTAGTACCCCGTGGAGAATTCAAGCTGTCGGCGTCGTTGTGATATTGTGTACCTAAATCAGTTCCGCTGGAGTCAATGATATACAGTTGGTCTTTCATCATCTCATACATTTGAAACTTCGGAATTTGCGGCGTGCGTGCATTTACTTGCATTACGGTTTGATGAAGAGGAGGGAGAGGGATATTGAGTGTGATGGGACTTTTGACGGGATTTTCGGGGATGCTGCGAATGGACTCGTGGAAGTGATCGATGAAGTCGAGGACTGTTTGAATGGGATATTTTGACAATTTTTAGAAGTTGATCCAAACGAGAACGGAGCAGACCAGTTCTAGTGGTCAACGGTGCTAAAAAATATTTTGGTGAAAGCTAGTCCCCTCCGCAACCATTCCACCAGTACTGGGGTCTAAGTATGGTTTTGTGTGTCTAAAAATAGCGCCATAAAAAATCCTACTGGTGCACACTACATATTTGTGTACCTCTACTTCTCATAAGGTCTCGGTTGTAAAGTAGGTTCGGCTTTCAAATATACCTGAAGATGTGCTCATTGCCAATTCTTATTTTCCAGTCATGAACATAATGAAGTCATTACTTGAAAATCTGGTTCTTCGCGAATGCGAATTAAGTAACCCTATGATACGAACATGGCTCTCCAGATATTGGTGCTAGATGACATCAAGGCATATGCTTATACTTCATATATATCCATTTTGCGTTCACTCAAAATTCTGATCCCTTCCCGGAAGTGCCTCCACGGGTATAAGATAGAAGCTGTTGTTGTTGTTTTACAGAGGTCAGTTATAATCTCTCAAGTATGCAGGCATCATATTACATAACGACCTAAAAACATTTTTCATGTTTCATGCACTTTTAAATAATCCGATTTGGTAGGGAATTTTGTTTCCACATTGAGACAAAAGGTTGAAAAAAATTGACAAGAGTGGGACTTGAACCCACGCCATCATACGATGATGAGAACCCGCGAATGCAGGTAAGCTACGCTTGAGTCACACGCCTTAACCGCTCGGCCATCTTGCCCTACAGTGCCCTCTCACTGGTGGAATCGTAACCCCTTCGACCGTCCACTTCCAGTAAACTCTACGCACAGAAGGGTTACGACTACATTAAGGCGAGCTTGCTTTATGAAATCGAACCCACATTCCGCCCTAAAAAATCGGGATATCACTCCAGACGAAGCAATTCAAGATTGCACAGAAAGTACCTTAACATATAGGGTCAGCGCAGCGCTTGGCCAGACCTTTTCAAACCGCTGCCTTCCACTACGGTCTTTCCATTCGATTGGTGGCAACGATCCCTCTGGCTGGAACTCCTGCGCGAGCGTGAAGCGGTCGAATTTCTGTAGCAGCCGAACGAGAAAATACGACATTTGATTGTAAGCGTAATTTTGGCCAAGGCACTGGGGAGGTCATTGACAAACGTCCTAGAAATGATACAGGTGAAACTCACAATCCTCGGCCCAGCGCTAAACGGTGAAAACATTGCAGGGTTCGCTGTGAATTTGGCGATACGCTCGGGTTGTATCCAGCGCTCAGGGTCGAAGGCATCGGCATCGTCGCCCCATAGCGCGGGGTTACGTTGCGTCAGCAGAGGGAGGTACACAATTGGCGTTTTTGCTGGCATGTATAAAGGCCGCGAGTCCGGTTGTAGGTATGAAGGATCGGAAGGTGGAAAAACGCATGGGGACGAGCGCGTTTCGCGGACATTCAAGGGGACTGGGGGAAAAAGACGGAGCGTTTCGTTTATCACTGCACGCACTAGATTTTCAAAGCATTAGGTGGGTAGGCTATTGACGTGATGAGGAACCGTACTGTATTTCATGTTTCTAAAGTTCTCAAACGTTCCGGGTTTTGTGGGACCACAATGATCCAGGACCTCGGCGCGTAATCTGGCCGTCACGTCGGGGTGGATGGCCATGAAGTAGGTTAGGTACGTCAATACACCTGCCGTCTGCAGATTTATGAATCAATGACCGTTGCAGAGCTCTTAGAAGAAACCGACCGTATCCCGTGATGCGAGCAACATGTTCAACAACTGATCCCGAATGGCGACAGGGTCTATTTATTTCCCGTTAGCATCGGAGATTATGAACAGCGAATCCAAGCTCTTCACCGTTTGTAGTATCAGCCAGATGCTGTAAAAACGTCTTTTCCGCGATGGGGCTCATCACACCAGCGGAATCTGCTCGCCTCTTTGCTTCCAATGCCTGTTGGACAAGAGGGTCTAGCCATTGGTGGATTACCTTGACATGTCGCTCATTCTTGTCGCTGAAAAATTCAAACAGGGGCCACAGGTACCCGATCCGTCCCCGGCTGGTGATGTTTTGTTGTGCCATCTCAAACGCCTGTGCAAACGAGCCCCATGTGTCCCCGGTGGCCGACCCTTTCGGGCCCATCGTGGTGCATTCAGGAACCGGGAGCGACGCAGAAAGCGTGTCCAAGTTTCTCCCAAAAAGAAACTCGGACGCGGCGTCAAGTGTAAAGCGAGCGTAGAGGTCTTGTACCTCACAAGGCTGATCTCCTGATGATAGAGAGGAAATAATCGATAACGTGCGGGAGCAGTATTGTTCAAAAATCTCGAAATCCAGAATACGTTCGCGTGCAAAAAATGGACGCGCTGTGGCGCGATGCTACATTCCGAGAGGGTTGTAAGTGCCGAACTTAGAGGGAGCGTAAAACTGACCGTTTTCCAAACCTATTAAGAAGAATTGATTTACTATCAACGCGGTATTGCTAATTAACCCACATCGTCATCTCTATTAAATATACCTTCACCAAGTAGGGTCTCCCTGTAACTTAACTGTCAGAGGAGGGTCGAAGGTTTGGATCTCTCTTATGAAGCAACAAACATTCGTTCTTTTTGAGCGGGTCCTCTCCAAAAGTGTCGGAAGCCAGTTGCTAAGACAAACTTGGTATGTTCCTGGTCCATTGAGATGATCTGTATGATGACCATCAGCTTCGAAAAAAAAAAAATTGCGGATAAAAAAGTGCTCATAGAGCCCAAATTTCAGGAAGACGTGAGGGCATATACGCGATACCTACAGTGTCAGACCACAATATCCTTGTATTTATGGTAGTGCATTGATATTCCTCGAAGAGTTGAAGGTACTAGACATCCAAGACATAACTAGATTTGAACGCCCTCATCATATCGAGCAAGACGTCGATGTTTCCAGGCCATTTCCCCACAACGCAGGGTATCAATCTGGCGCCAAGTAATCTAGCTTCCTTTTCCTGCATAGATCTGCGATATAAATCCTTAGTTGTTCCCCATAGAAAAATAAAAGCAACATGGGCGGGTAGTGACAAGAAGCCCAGTCGATATTGCGTTTGAGACAAGATAAGAAAGAGCACGAGCACTGGAAGCAACAGGATCCAAAAGAGATCACAGAGCAGTCGTACCCGGTAATAAGCAGGATTCATGATGGATGACAAGAAAAATCGCAGGAGGGCCAGTTAAAAGACGATGAGGGAACGGAAGACCACTGTTCCGTCAATGGCCAGATGAAGATGGCCACACTGTTGAATCATGCTGTTCCTGCCATTGGGTGATTTTAAGTACGGATCACTGGCAGCAACGCCTGCAGTTGGCTGGTGAGCCAAACACATATAAATATCGGTGGACGTCGTGTCCCGAGATCATGTCCAAATGGTCTCTAGAAACCGTCACGGTTATAAGGGAAAAACCGTGATATGCCCGCAACCGCTCGATGGTCCTCCGGAATATACTTGAGCACGCATCGTTACTCCCTACGCGTTTTGAATTTCGTGGTGCCGACCCTGCTTGATTTGTAGAAAATAAACGTCGAAGCCAGGCAAGTTGATATCATAAGCAATGCCGACAGGCAGTCCGGGCTGCGGCGTCTTTGATGAAACGAATTTACCGACATTCGATGCCGGAAGAATCTTGGGCGGTATTAGAATGGTTCCCAGGTTCACGTCCCACGGCCTGGGATAACTTTTCTTGCAAAAGAAGGCGCTCAATCGCCACCTTAGAGGACTAGGAAATGCCGCATCTCGGAGTCATACCTCACCAAAATAATCGCACTGCGTGTAGGCGCGTATCCTTCAACAAGTTTAGGCTTTTTCCTGTGCCTTTCCGAGTCGCGACGTAAGCTAAGAGTCTGCCATCGTACAGTGGCGGCGACGTTGAGCGGTAGGGTCGTACTCATCTTGACATTTTCAGTAATACATGCATCAACATCTCCCTTTTGGCAGGCCTTGCCCGATGACCTTACAAGGGGTGAGCAATCTCAATGTGATGATTATCACGTATTATTAACATGCCTTTGTCAATGGTTGCCGATGTAAATACCTAGGTACTTTGGGCTTATAAAATCCGGACTCCGTGATCTGTAGTTGACAGATTTTCTGATTGTTGAAAGGAGCGCCCGCTTGCACTCAGAAATCCCACTTAGCCGCTCGTGCAACTTGAAAGGAGTCGCCTTCTCCCAGCCAGTGTACCTGGGGGCCGAATCGGATCAACACCCCGCGATAAGTACCGTGCAGCAGATTGCAATGTGTGATCCATGACTTCTATCGCTAATTGAACGGCAATCGGAGGCTAACTAGAAGAGCTGGCAGGCATATCGAGGTTTGCTTTCACGAGTTCTCTCGTCTTCGAGCTTTGTGTTTGTAGGGTAGTGTCGAGTCGTGTTTTGAGTCGGAGAATTGTGAATAAAAAACCAGATCTAGTGAGGGCGTCTTTCAGCAAATAATACCAGTTACCTCTAAGATATTGCAATCAGAATATACAGTGGTAGGCGAATGGTGAGTGTTTGATCGTGATGAATATCTGAATAAGACGTGCCGCGGGCCAGGATTGTACCGAGATCGAAGCAAGGCTGCTTCGTAAAAAAGCATCCTTCCATGAAATCATGGTCTCCTTTCTTTGTTACCCCCAAGATCTCGGCCCAGGCAGTATCATCCGAAAAAAGGTACCTCCTTCAACAGGTGGCACACTCGGAGAGCAAGAATATTGCTTCACTCTTTAAGCGATGTAATTTTCAGACTATCAATCGATGCCATCCTCAGCATCTTGTAAATTGTTGTCGACAACGGCATGTTTCGCCAATTCAGCCTTCTTTTTCAAGACATAAATCTGTTGCTCAGGTGTGCAACTCGCAAAATCTTCACCGGACATCTTCGCAATGAGCTCATAGAATTTCATCGCGACTCCGGCAAACTTCTTTAAGAGGGCAGCTTGTTTGCTTCCGTGCCGCTTCTTCTTTCCACGCCGAGTCAAACGATGGCAAAGCGTACTGGATTCGGGATGCGGCGATGACGTAGATATAGGCCATCCATTGGTTTGACAAAGGGGGGATGTGCCAACAGGGTTATAGCGTACTGAAGGGCCAGGGCGCGTCGATTTTGCACACTGGTTTGAAAAAGCGAGCTTTCGAGACGGAGGTTGCTGGGAATGAAAAGGCCGGACCTCGCGGTTCGTAGAACTTGGCAAAGAATCTTTGTAGGGTTGAGAACAAAAATTAGGAAAGTCAGCGGGAGGTGCTAGCCAACGATCTGTTGCTTCCGTGACAATCTGGGCTGCTCGATCTGCTGTGATATAGACCCAAGACTGACAGTCCGAGTTGTAGAGGAATGGCAGATCGAACTGAATTCTCGAATTCCACAACAAATCCAGTATGAGTGGAATCTCGAACTGCAAGAGGGTCTTGATGAATTGACCGGATTCCCGAGTAGCTATGATGCTTATCATAGATAACGGTGAGATAATCTCTCAACGTGATGCTCTGCTCTAAGCCACATATCAGGTAGATGTATGGGGAACAGCGGAGTTCGGGGACTATCTCAAAGTCGCGAACGGAAGCGTCGAATATATCAGACGTAACAACATCGCTTGTGCTTTCGAGGTGCTCATCTTGTCAAGGCTAAGACTAGTACTTGAGGGATGAGACACTTCGCCCACGCCTCCAGAGTCATCTGCGCGACGATTAGTGTTAGTTAATGTACTCGTCTTGTCAAGACTGGCAAATGAGGTAGAAGCCATGAGAATGGATTCCTCACCGCGTTACGACGTGGGTCCGGCTAATCCAATTGAACACGCTAGACCACTTCTAGCCCTATCGGTTTCCTGATTACGAAAAACATGCACATCAGCTGCCCAAGACGCAGGCCTGAGTCGAGAAGGCATATCTGTTTCTGCCATGCACGCCTTGACGATAGGTCGGTTCAAAGGTTTTCCCGCTGCTGTATGCGAAGGAGACATCCAGATAGGGATTGGTCATCGAACCGGTCAATTCTGCGAATATGAAAAATCAGGGTGGCAGCCGTGGTCTTTTGGTCTGCGATCGAGGATGTGGGGGCGTTCATTGGGGAAGCCGGCATCCCCAATGTACCGATGGATAATGTAGATGGGAATCACGCCAATCCGCCATAGCCACAGTCCGTCAACTTCGGGCGCTCCATTGAGCCACACACCCATTGGGTTATTCTCTTTGAGAAGGGTCAGATGAAGTAGTTTGCGTTCGTTCCCCCCAATATTGCATCATCTTGAGGCATGCCTCCATCTCACGAAGACCTCTCTGAATGGCGGTGTATAGGTCCACCAGCTCCTCCCATTTCCAATACCGATCTTGAACTACGGGCGGAAACGTCATCGGGGAAAGAGTAATCTGGACGATGGCGGAGAACGCGGTCGAGTCGTCCGTCGTCTTGGTTGCCGACTTTACCGACATAGCGAAACTGTGCAACGGACCTCCCCAGGAATTCAGCTCTCGTTTGAAGTAACTGGGAATATTTGTGATACAACTTCCTATATGCAGGGTAGGTGAGAGAGGAGAGCCAAATCAAAGGAAGAGGAACCAGTTCGGGATCTACGTCACGCCAAGATCGCAGATACCCCTTGGGCGATGACAAGGATGCGACAACGGTAAAATGTTGAGGATGAAGACCCCGATCATGGGGTCCTATTCTCCCATTCGCGAACGAGTCCTGGGACCACGCAGGCAGCACTTCGTCTTCCAGGGTAAAAGTCCACCCTGGCGGAGTTTGGACCATAGCTTATACCAGTTGTCGCTAGCGTGTCCAGGGATTAGAGAAAAGCAGGGTTTCCAAAGGCGTTGCAACCAAATAGTCACCTTGCCTTGACGGTCCTAGAGTATCTTGCTTATTGAGGAAGTGAAAATGATAAGCCATCATAGACGTGTGGCTGCCACTTGTACACATGCTCGATGTCGATATAGGCTCCCTGTTAAAGGAAAACCTGACCGTATTTTCAGTTGAGGCAGCGTCGTCATTCGTACAAGCCATGATGTTGAGGTCCCTTGAGGACGAAAAGAGAATGAAGAGTGTGTGGCTCAGCGCGAGCTACGTCAACAGCGAAAACGCTCAATGCGAGAGTGCACGGGGAGGAGACGGAAAGAAAACGTCCAATGAGACGCGCGCTGATCGAAAATACGCAACCGGTCTAAAGATCTGAAATGGCACAAGAACTTTTACATGAGAGTGGCAGGAGCTAGCCTTTGATCAACACAGCACAACATTTGCGTTTGTTGTTTGACCCCAGCAGCGAGGTACTTGAAGCACAGATAATATAGTTATACGTGCTCATGCTTCTGGGATTGTGAAATTGTTTTTGAGAGTTTATCAAGCATTTGCAAAAATTTAACTTGTTTACTGATAAGAAAAAACGCGTACGGCCCGTGCACTTTAATCTGGAGGGCAAGTATTGATCTCCAGATATCATTCCGAAGAAAAAGCGCATGCAAATCGTTCTCACTTGAGAAACGCCTTGTCAGCGTCTGCAAGACAAGACAAACATGGCGTAGGCATCCTCTCGAACTTTATTAGACCGTTACTGCTAGAGGATGACCTGTATTCCCATAAACCAAATAGAGCATGTCAATCAACACGGTCACTCATGACTGTCGAAGAACTTCCAAAGGCAGTAAGTACGGTCAAGCAAAAAAGAGAAAGGGGATGGAAAACTTACAAAAGTCTTCAATACGAAAACATGGTATTGACCATGGGACCGGATGACACTACTTAGAATGGATGTTGAGACGGCCCTGTGGAAGCCGAGTCAAGCGCTGCCAACTGATCCACCAAATCATCCATAACCGATCTCGTCCGTTCATGTGTTTTCCCCTCCTCGATCCCTCCGCTAGAAACGCTTTTCGTTGGCACGAGAACGTTCCCGCTCGGTTCGAAGCCAGGCGCGATCTTTCGCAATGCGTCACGCTTTCGTCTCTCCTTTTCACTTTCCCGTGACCGGAGATATCCTTCTCGGCGGGCAGTGTGTGCGGCTATTGTGCTTCGTCGTGAGGACTCGAGAGTGATTATATGGGGTTCCAGTGTGAAAGGGTAGACGAACTGGTTGTTGGTAAGTTGGTGAGGACATGTGTTCCGAAGGTATCACTCACATATGGAGTTACTGAATCTGGTAAGGGATGTATGTCGGGCGGAAGTTGAACCTGGATGTCGTGAAGATAGGCTTGAATCGATTCGAGTGTAGACTTGGCTATGTGAACGCACTCTTTGAGGAACTCTGAGACTGGGTGATTTGATGAGTGGAATATTGGTCGCGGCGGCGTAAGGCACTAAATCAGACGATGAATCGTGCCCGTAATGATCTATAAAAGTTCTTACATTGTTCTGGCATATCTGTAGCCGAGATTGAGGTTCAAGTTAGGAATGTTGGTTGTTGGAGTGAGGGCCAGGTGAGGGCAGAGCCCTCTGGCTCGGAGATAACAGCTTTAGATCCTAACAGAAGCAATCAAAACTCTTTTGCTCTCCGCTACCACCCAACTAAAGAAGTGATAATGGCCTCCGCATCTTTAGATCTTATTGCCGCTTCAACGCAGATATCTCAAGGAGCCGAAGCCGCAAGTCTACCATGATCATCTGATGGATGTATTCGACTTACGGCGGTTCATTCGACCCGACTTTAGAAAGTCTACAAAGGATCTTTGACACAAGGCGCACCTTTCATCTTACTGAAGTATCGTTTCAAGAAACAGTACAGGCATCCATCACTAGATGCCTTGTTGACTCGGTCTCGTGTCGCAGGAGAGGCCAGGGCGCTCTTAAAATGTCTCCGGTAAGTCAATGACTGATGGCCCCCATCCTGGGCGCCTCGTGGACAGGGAGTGCTGATCGATGTTGGATGCCATAGATCCGGGGTAAACGTTCCTGGGGTGCGGATGGTAGACGCTTCCGAGGGTATTTTGGGGATAGAGTGGATCGATGGCAAGAGCGTCAGGAAACTTCTCCCGGGAGGTGCGGAGGACGAAGAGGAGGAGGAGGATGACGAGGTTTTGGAGGAAAATGGCGAACCTATGAAAGAATACGGTATCTCCGTCGGTATGCCTTCTGCAGCGTTCCCAGCTTGGTTTCCATTCACCTCGGAGCCCCTAGACACATTGATGAGCCTTATTGGCATAGAAATCGCCAAAATGCATCTGGCTGATGTAGTTCATGGTGATTTGACGACCTCCAATATGATGCTCCGACTACCGAAGCCTAATCAATCCACGACCGAGCTGGTGAGTTATTTTCGCTTCCCTGTCTCCCAGCTAAATTCTCTCGCACAGGTTTTGATTGATTTTGGGCTTTCCTATATATCAACGCTGGTGGAGGACAAGGCAGTAGACCTGTATGTGCTTGAACGGGCCTTTGCCTCCACGCATCCAGATTCGGAGCCTCTCTTCACTTCCGTGCTCACCGCGTATGGAACACGACTAGGGTCTGAGTGGCACGCTATTAGTCGGCGTCTTGATGATGGTAGGTGACCTTTGTTTTCCGTTGAACATATCACTGATGTCCGTTGCAGTCCGTTTACGTGGCCGAAAACGTAGTATGGTGGGTTGAGGCGCATGGAGACATTGTATTTTAGTCTCTCGTTGTCGGTCAATAATAACAATGGTTGAGGCGGGAGTATTTTATGAACTGTGTTCTTGGAAAGCAAGGGTGTGCTTGGGTTTATTGCCGAGCATGGCAGGTTATTTTTAGTTTTGATTCCCACATTATTATTCGACCCACTGAGTGCCCTGTGCACGACGACAGTCAGCAGCAGAATTCTTCCTCGCACGTTGCTGTGCATTGCTGTCGGGAACGTATACCCTTCTCATCGTGGCCTAAAAGTATCATATTCCATGGAACATCAAGGTATTTATCTTCACCAACCGTCACCGATCAGACCAATTTCTGCCACTTCTGCCGTCGACCTCACCGGAACTGGCCTTGCCAATACACTTCCTTCAGCGCCCTCTTCACCTTCTCTTGATCCTACGGGTACCCGCCACGTAGCGCGTCGTAGGAGTTGGGGAAACAGAGAAGTTGATACGCACAGTGACGCTCAACCTCCGCTTCAAAGTGCACCTGCAAGATTCGTTGCGGAGCCAGATTCAATGTTACCTTCTAACGACGATCCCTTCTATACCTCTGGAGATGACCGCTCATCGTACAGCAGCAGGGACCACCCGTACTCCGCCGGTAACACTGGCCGCTATCGTGACTTATTCACCTCGGACGAATATTCCAACAGGCATGCCGGTCCCTCAACCGCGTCGCTCATTAATGGTTTCCGTGGGGAGGGGATTGAGCAAGAAGCAGATGCCATGGAGGACGAGCATCGAGAGGACGATGAAGCCCACTTAACAGCGAACATGCCACATGAGGAGGCACTGGAAAATGAGGAGGAGGGGCACAGTAGCGATCCAGAGCGCGAAGGTGCTACCCCACGATCGAGACGGCGCACAGTGCGATACAGCCTATCGCCTTCGCCGTTGAAACTTACCAGCACAGCCATGAAATCCGTGTCAAAAACCATGAGGCGGGTGTCTTTGCGCGTGGTCAACCTTGCTGGGACGGGGTTGGCGGAACAAATACGACTGGGTGATGGTGAAGAGACGGTGAGGGGGGCGCCCGTGGACGACGATGAACCCCCCAGGCCGGATTTGTCCAAGTCGCTACCTATCAGAGGCCGAACGTTGGGCTTTTTGGGCCCTGATAGCAAAGTTCGCCTTTGGTTGTTTAACTTTCTCGTGTATCCGTGAGTGTGCTGCTTCTCTTTGACGCTTAATTCTCATTGTGTCAACCCAGATGGACTGAACCTGTTATTCTTCTACTTATTGTACTCAATGCTGTCGTGCTTACTATTCAGGCTTACCCTTCTCTAACTTTGCCCACGGCGAATGGGCCAACTCTGCCTCCCCGTATCGAAGGATACTTTCACACATGGGAGGACTATGCTCTTTTTGCTTTATTCGTTGTGTTTACGTTCGTGTCCACGATTTTCATTATGCAAATTTCTACTAAACTTTTCATCTAGTATAGAAGCTGTCGCCCGCATATGCGTTACCGGTTTTCTCTTCGATCCTGAGATATCCGTCTTCTCCCTTTTCTCATCGCCCTACTCCCTTCAATCAGAACCATACACTCCAAATCCTGGACCTTCCTCAGACATAGGCCGTCAAACATCACTAACACGAGGACATTCTATCACCCAACGAATCAGCCAGTTGCGACGGACCCTCATGCGTCCCTTTGTCATTGCTCCACACGTGCCCACTTCTGCTTATCCAATGCAAGAGTACCGCCCTTCACCTGCCACCACCCCACAACTCCAAAGGAACGATACTCTCACGGCTAGAGTAAGAAACGTCGCGCACAGGGCGCATGCGACAATTCGCGAGCCTGCGGAACCGACATATCTATCTCGTGTAATGAGATCTGAAACCGTTGGCGGGGATCCTGATGCGATCTCTTTGCCTTTTAGTCTCAGCATCGGAAACTTACATGATAAGACGCAGAGGAATGTGCCATACCTGCGACAAAGCTGGAGCCGAATTGACTTTGTTGCTATCCTCAGCTTCTGGATAATGTTTGGTTTGGCAATAGCCGGCATCGAGAAGGGAGAATACCACGTTGGGATCTTTAGAGCCATGAGTGTTATAAGGACTGCTAGGTTACTTACGATAACATCGGGTACTACGGTGCGTTCTCTATCCTTGATCTGTTTGAACTTTACCTATTAGACCGCGCAGACGATTCTTCATTCACTGAAAACTGCTCGTCCTCTCCTTACAAGTGTGGCTTACTTTGTATTATTTGCCATGGTGCTGTTCTCGTTCGTGCACTCCCTTCTCCCCCCCATTTTGTATTCAATCAACCCCCCAGAATCATCGGCGTTCAGTCGTTCAACGGATCGTTTCTTCGCAGCTGCATACTCAGTCCCACCCTTGGTGAGGTTGAAATCCTCTTGCAAAACCAATTTTGTGGAGGTCACATCGATCCTGTTACTCACGAACGTACTGGTTACATTGATCTAAGCAACAACACGTTCCTGACACCCAAAGGTTACATCTGCCCTCTTGGGCAGCTTTGCAAGGTAGGACAATGTTCTTTCCGACGTAGGTCTCCGTTGAAACCCTATGCAGGAAACAGTTAACCCCAAGCACAACATTGAAAGTTTTGATGCTATTCACTACGCCGCTCTTCAAGTAGTCATTGTCGCCAGTGCCAACGGGGTAAGTTTTTGGAACTCATACTTGAACACAAATTTTATCTTCGAGGTTTTAGTGGTCCCAGGTGATGTACTCCATGATCGACGCGGAATTCTTCATTTCTTGTTTCTTTTTTATCATTGCGATCATTGTCCTTAACTTCTGGCTTATCAACCTGTTCGTCGCTGTCATTACCCACTCATTTGCTGCCATTCGCTCGGCAACCAGCAAAAGTGCTTTTGGTGCTGCACCGTATGAAATCCTTGATTATCAGCTTGCCTCCTGATCGCTCACAATGTCGTTAATAGACTTGTCAAGTTCGGCAAATACCAAGATGATGATTGGTTAGCTGGAAATGGCCGCAAAGCTGCCACAAGGCCAAATACAGCGAAGGTCATATACGAATATACTAAGTGGTGCTGGGTGATCCTGGCTCTTGCATCCCTCGGCCTACAAGCTTCAAAGACCGTCGACATGTCTAAAAGCCAAGAGCTTGTCCTCTACTATGGCGAACTTGGCATTACAATAGCATTCGACATCGAGCTTATACTCCGAGTTTTCGCCACTTTACCTCACTGGAGGACGTTCTTCCAACATGGAAACAACTGGCTGGACACAATACTCGCCATCGGATCAACTATCATTCAACTGCCTGCTATCCGAGATTCAGAATTGTATCCTTGGTTTACAATCTTTCAGCTGGCGAGATTCTATCGAGTCATATTGGTGGTGCCTCGTATGAAGCCACTTTTGGTACGTTACACTCCCCTTTGTTACAAATAATAATTCAATTAATTTCATCAGCTCGCCGTTTTTGGAAACATGTATGGTCTGGCTAACATGTCTTTGTTCCTCTTCCTTGTCAACTATATCGCTGCCCTGGTTGCTGTGCAACTTCTTCGTGGCGATTTTGGTTACAACACGACTATCAATTTCGGAGAGGCTTTCAATGCTTTCTTGGCCATGTACCAAGTATTTTCCTCCGAAAACTGGGTGGATGTCATGTATGGGGCAGCTCAAGCCGAAATACAGCTGCGCCAAACAGCCATCGTTATCATCTTCATCTCGGGCTGGATGATATTCGCCAACTGTAAGTGTGAAGCATTCGCTATCATTGCAAATCAAACCAATGAAATTATAGTCATTGTCCTACAGATGTTCATCGCCGTGATCAATGAGAACTTTGAGGTCGCAGAAGAGGCTAAGAAAGGAAAACAGGCAACGCACTTTTTGAATCAGAATCAGGCAGAGGAAGCTTCGGCGCCATGGCTTCGTCGTTTGAACCCATATCGGTGGGTCAAGGCCAATCCTGTAACGGTGAAGGTGGAAAACCTTCCTTCAAACCTCGTTCTGCCCATGCAGAAGGCATTAATTCAAGACTTTGGCGCTCAGAGACAAGAACCTCGCCCTGTGGTTGTGAGTTCTTATCACTTCCTCACATGTCTATATCTAATCGTCAAATTGAAAGAAAAACAACCCAGTGCTAAGCAAACCTTTCAAGCCAGGCCATTACTCTTCCAAATCCCTTACAGCCCTCCAGAAACTCTTCGCAGGCGAGGTGAAATCAAGCAGTACTATGACTACACTACGTCACGCGAGGCAGGAACCCAGTGCAGACCCCTATGACGAAGAGATAGAGAGACACCTGTGCGTACATTCACTTTTCGAGTGCCTTGGCAGCTCTTGAGATTTTTCTTTTCAGTGAGCTTCTGGCGTCCGTGAATCCAGACGCCGGCCTGGGTGAAAACGCTGAGGATGAATATTATGAGAGACGAGCCCTGCGAGCCGATTTTATCCGCAATCACCCCACATATGACAAAGTATTTTGGGTTATATCGCAGAAGAACTGGGTCCGCCAGCTGTGCCAGCAGGTAGTGCAACCTCCAAAGCGCGAGCGCATTTTCGGAAAGCCTTACTCTCCAATCGCGCTTCCTATCTTCCAAATGGCTATATTCGTGACTGTCATTGGCGGGATCGCCGTTGAGAGTGTCGCTACTCCACTTTACCGCCGCCATTACTATGCGACTCATGGTTTGGTTCGAGGGGCATGGTTTGACGTTGCTGAGTCTGTGTTTGGCCTTATACTCTTTGTGGAGTTCATGGTCAAGGTCATTGCTGATGGGTTTCTCTTCACCCCCAACGCTTACCTGCGAAGTATCTGGAACTTCATTGACTTTCTTATCATGATTGGCATCATCGTCAATGTGACTACAGGTCTCATTTTCATTGGTGGCCTCACTCGCATTACTCGATCTTTGAAGGCGCTCCGAGCCCTTCGTCTGATCACTCTCTTTGATCACATGCGAAACACCTTCGAATCTCTCATCATCTCAGGCGCTGTTCGAATTCTCGATGCTGCCGTTCTCGCCATCCTGTACATGATTCCTTACGCTGTATGGGGACTCAACATCTTTGCTGGGAAGATGAACACCTGCAATGACGGGCGTGCAAGTGGTATGGCCGACTGCATCAACGAATATCCGAACACCATTCTCGATAACAGCTCTTTTGGCTTCCCCGTTCCACGTGTTTGGGATAATCCAGCACCATCAACCACTTTCAGCTTTGACTCATTCCGTGCATCCTTGCTTATCCTATTTGAGATTGTCTCTTTGGAGGGGTGGATTGATGTCATGTCTGTGGCAATGAGCATTAGAGGCAAAAACGAGCAACCTCATACGAATGCTTCTCAGGCTAATGCTATCTTTTTCGTCATCTATAACCTTCTCGGTGGAGTCGTCATTCTGACCCTCTTCGTTAGGTTCGTCACCTTGGTTTTTCTTTTAGGGATCACTCTTGCTTATTGTAAATCCGCAGTATCATCATCAACAACTTCAGCTCCAAAACTGGATCAGCATTTTTGACAAATGCTCAGCGTCAATGGATCGACCTGCAAAAGTTGTTCAGGCGACAGCGACCATCAAAAAGACCAAAGGTTCGACCTACGACTCCATTCCGATCGTGGTGTTTCGACCGTGCTGTTCATAAACACGGCTGGTGGACTCGAGCAATGACACTGCTCTTTTTATTGCACATTCTTGCGTTGATGTATGCTGCTTGTCTTCGTGATTATTCTTTTGACTGATCAAGCCATCTAGGACCCAAACATTCACAGTTCATAAGTTTGCCGATAGCTTCCGTAGTATGGATGATACTACCTCTGAACTGCAGTTCTCCGTCTGATTATCTTTTAGATGATTTCTTTCTCGGTCTCATGTCCATCTACATTCTCGATGTCGTGGTGCGTTGGTATGGCCTTGGATGGCGCAGTTTCCGCGCCAATGGATGGAACCTATTCGACATTGTGGTATCTATCGGGAGCTTCATCACAACCCTTATCGTTCGTTTTGGAGGAAGTCGAGGCAACAGTTTTGGCATACAGCAGCTGCAGAAGCTGTTCCTTGTTAGCATTGCCTTCAAGCTGGTGCAGCGTACCAACAGTCTTAATATGCTTTTCAAGACTGCCGTGTATGTGCGACCACTATCCGAAAGACATTCTGTGCTAACTTTCAGGGCAGGGCAAGCTTACCAGTCATTTTCAACCTTCTTGGGCTATGGGTTATCCTTTTTATCTTCTTCGCAATTTTATTTGTCGAAGTGTTCGGAATGACGAAGTGGGGTAGTGCCGAAACCAGAAATCAAAATTACGATTCTCTTGGATCTGCATTGGTCATGTTGGCTTTCCAAAGCACTGGGTACGGTCTCTCGTACTTTATTGGAGTTATCATTAACGCGAATGTTTTGTGCACCCTCTCACAGAGAAGGCTGGAACCAATACATGCATGACTTGTGAGTAATCATGCGTTTGGCACTGGAACTGGAACTTAATTCTCGATTTGAGTGATATAACATACCCTCGATGCACCAACTCAGGCCAGAGAAAAGGTGAATCTGATTGCGGGAGTACAGCATGGGCCTTTGCCTTGTCCATTACCTGGAACCTTCTCAGCATGGTTTGTGTTGCCCGTACTCTGCCCATTCTAGTGCTCATATTTGAATCCTCCAGTATATCTTTGTGAACATGTTCACTGGTATGTTTCAGGAGCGAACCTGAGCATACTAGGCTAATCTAATATACAAGGTGTTGTGGTTGAGAATTTCTCATACGTCTTCCAAGCGTCTGGTAGCGGAGCCAAGTCGATATCAAGAGAGCAGATGCGTTCGTTCAAGAAAGTGTGGGCCGAACTCTCCAATCCGAAGACTGGGTATCTTGAACGTCAGAACTTCGCCGCCTTTTTCGGGGTACGTTATAATCTTTTCTTTTTCAAATTTCACATGCTGACTGTCGCTCCAGAAACTCAGTGGGATCTTCGAAGTTCGAGTATACCCCGCGGAGTACAGTGTCCGCAACATCTTATCTGTTTGCAAAGACCCCTTGGGCCAGGACGCATGGTCACCGCGTGTTATCAGCGGCGTCGACCTCAGCAAGGTAGAAAAGATCTTAGACACCATTGATTACAATGAGATTCGCAAGCGAAGGGCCATCTATTGTCGGCTCTACCATGAAGCAACCATATCCCACGAACCGGGTCTGGGGATATCATTCACTAACATGTTAACATTGTTGGCGCATCATAAACTCATAGTTGATGCTGAAGCCCTAGTGTAAGCACTTTGGTCATAACTTGCTTGTTTTAGGTCTAATAGCTTTGCTTAGCCTGGAAGATCTCGTAGCTCGGACCGAAACCATCAAGCTGGTGACGGATCTTGTGAACCTCGACCGTGTCCGATCCCTGTTAAAAGCGATCTCCGAGCGGAAAAAGTTCTTGGAATACAGAGAACAAAAACGGGCTGCGAAGTTCGAGCAAGAAATTCCCTCAATCGTCGTGGAGGATATGCCCGGGACACCACCGCTTTCTTCGAGGGACATAGCAAGTGCAGCCTTTGAAAGTCCCTCACAAATCAGCCTTGTTCCTCGGCACAGCCACCACGATGTCTCCTTCTCCATGGACATTCCCACTGGGTCGAGGTTGCAAAGAAGTAGACGACCGAGCGATTATAGCATGTTTTCTGTGGATAGTTTCAGGTCTCCGTGAGTTGGTTTGGTTAACGAGACGGATTAGAGAGCTAAAATCTGCTGTAGTCGTTCATCCATGGGTGAGGAAGACCCTCAAGATATTGTGAACTCAATGCAAAACTCCTTGTGGGGAGGTGAGCAGTTAAACCGATGATATATACACAATATACTAATAATCTCTTAGACTTGATGATGGAAGCTGCAGAAGAAGAGAAAAAGCGACACAATTCCTAACACTCATTGGCTTCAAATCTACACGGACAGGACGTAATATTAGATTGTAGAATATCACCTTCGTAAGTTATTCGGATTTAGTAGATAATATATCATTTTACGGGTTCATGAAGGAGGAATGTATCGTTATTATGATCCATACGAACAGTCAACACGATTCAGATGAATGTTAAACTTAAGGTAAGTAGCTGTAGGTTAGCTGAAGAGTTCACAGCTATATACAGTTGAGACTGCAAGCCTGATGGCCCGAACAGTTTGCCTTGCAAGGACAACCCTCGTGCTGTAATCATGGTTCTTCCGAATAGAAGCGAGCATAAATTGGAGGTATACGAAAGATTAAAAAAAACACAACTAAGCGCGCCCTCCTCTACGAGCACGCCAGACCCCACCGCCTCGCACAGTCTGGAACCCATCATCGCTCTCTTTAGCTTGCTCTCCATTAACCGGAGGAGCAGGCGAGCCAACACGAGGAGCAGGGGCATTCACCTGAGGAGGAACTGCACTCGCAGCCCCACCAGCGCTCTTCGCTTCCCTCGCCCGCCAGCTACCTGCAGCAGCCCCACCCCGGCCAAACCTAGCTGGCGCAACTGCAGGTGAAGGGCTCTCAGCACGCGGTGGTGGCGTCGCAACAGCCCCACCGCGAGTGGGTGTAGGAGGCGTCGAGTTGTTATTGCTGACAGGAGTACCGCGTCTCCAGACAGTCGCCTCTTCTTTCGACGCACGAAGGGCTGTGGGAGCAGGGATGGGCGCGCGGGCAGCAGCGGCTTTCTCTGCGGCACGTTGTTGTCTGCGGGCTTCTGCCTCTTCCTCGCGCTGTTGTTGCAGCCGGGCTTTGTCCAAAGCTTCTTGACGTTCCAGGTCGCGTTGCTTGCGTCGTTGTTCGACTTCTTCTGCGGCTCGGCGTTTGGCTTCTTCCTCAGCTGCTGCTTTAGCTTCCGCTTCCGCGCGAAGACGTTCCTCTTCGGCACGACGTTCTGCGGGCATGATTAATATCTTCTGCTTGCTTGCTGGATGAGAGAGACAAAAGCAAAAACACACCTTCTGCAATCCGCCTCTCCTCTGCCTCTTTCTCCGCCTTCTCCCTATCTTCACGCTCAACACGCAGCCGTTCCTCTTCTCTGGCCTTAAACACAGCTTTTATCCTCTTCTTTTTCTCCTCTTCAATCTTCATCCTCGCAGCCTCCGTCTTCTTTGCGAACTCCTCACCCCTCTTGGCAATAATTTCCCCCCTTCTGCTCTGGTAATCACCCATCATGCGTGACAGCCGCGCTTTAGTAGCCAGATCGTCCTGGTGAGCCTTTCCAGCTGCCTCCAGGCGTGCACGTTGTATAGCTTCAAAGGTCTCCTTGTCCGTAGCTTGCTGTTTTTCGTAGTCCTGAGAGATGAGAGGCTGCTCCTCCTTGCGACACGCACGCTCGGTGTGGTCGATTCGCTTAGCGATAATGCGAAGTCGCTCACTGAGCTCCTTCTTCTCCTTCTCGAGTTGAGCTACCTGGATGGTGATTAGCCCCTCCGTATCAATGCTTTCTAGCTTCTATTGAAAACGTCAGAAAAGAAGAACAAGAAACAAAACCACGAGAAAACTCACATCAACATCATTAGGCTTCAAAATCCCCTTATCCACCAAACTCTGCGCATACTTTTTGGCTTCATCAATCCTGATACTCTCAATCTCCTTCTTCGTCCTCTCCTGCTCCCTCTTCCTCAAATCCTCCCTCACACGTCTTGCCTCCTCCTCCTTCTCCCTTCGACTGAGCTCAGCGCGCCGGCTGCTCTCTTCCTTCTCCTTACGCACGCTCAATTCACTCAATAGCTCCCTCCTCCGAGCTACGATTGCACGTTTGAGTTGGAGAGCTTTGCGTTCAGACTCCACGGCTACCACGAGGGCCTTAAACTTTTCGGCTTGTTCTTCAGAGGATAGGGCCTCCGGAGCATCCTCGATCTTGTGAAGGGAGCTGTGCAGGCAAATGGCAACTTTACTCAACCGCGTTCGAACGAGCTCGGCCACCGAAGGTTGGATAGACGATTCACCGCGAGCGGTGGAGGTAGAACTCGACGCGGCGGGCTGTTGCAGCTCGTCTGCAGAGACAAACGCGTCGTCTACGAAGGTGATGCTCCCATCTTTATGGTCCACCCGGATGTTAAGTTCTCCACGCCGGGCACACCCCATAATGTACGCCTCGATCTGCTCTTCCTCGTACGCGCCTTCGATGCCGGCTTCTTTGAGTGGTGCGACGAGTGCGAGGAGGTTGTTAATCTTGATGGTAGAGTAGACCTGGGACAGTTGGGACAGGAGACGGGAGAGCAGAGCACGTTGGAGGAGGGTGAGGTAGGGTGAGTAGGATGCATCTGCTGAGAGGATTTGCAGCAGGGGAGCAATTGATGAACAGAGGGTTAGTGGGTCGAAGGTGACTTCGAGGATGTTGTATAGTGATTTGATAGATTCAGGCGAGAGTTTGAGGACGTCCCTGGAGAGCTATAGATGATAATTAGAAAATACGGTCATCGAGAACGCTATTATAACTAACAGCATCCTTGAGCAATCCCCACCGGGAGGGCATCCTCGTGAGCCCAAGCAAAGCCGTCAGACGGGCGTTCTTGCCCTTCAACTCGTCAGGCTCCTCCGTGTGCAACCCAACAGGAACGGCCAGCGCGCTGACGAGGACCTGCCCAGCAAGCCTGCCGAGCTCTTCTTCCGACTTACCCCCGATGCTAAGAACAATTGCGTAATACCTGCTCCACGCAGCGGCATGGTACAGAGCGTTCCCGCTCATGAGGAAGATTTTGGTGAGTTTTTCGTAGTAGTTCGCCATCATTGCTGGGCGGGGAGCTTTCTTGGCCATGGTGAGGAGGTTGTGGACGTCCTCGACAGACCGAAAGGCTTCTTGCCATAGTTCGAGCTCGACGGAGGTGTTGAGTTGGGCAAATCGGGTGTCGAGATGGTGTTGCAAGGTGTCTGGGTCGGAGAGGTTGATAGAGTGCTGCTGGTGTGAGTATTTTGCGACGTTTGCGAGGTGCAGACGGAGTGTCTCGCATAAACGACGGAATTCGACTTTGCGTTGGTGCTTGAGGCAGAATTTGAATGCTTGCTGTGCGATTTGCTGTTGCAATGATATGAACGGACTGTCCTTTAAACCATTTTAGGCCCGACTTACCTGGTAGATAGCTTCCAGCCTGGTATTGTTCTTCAAAGTCTCCAAAGATGTTCGATAGCTCTCCCATAGGAACTTTAGCCAGGGAGTGACGAGGGCACGATCCGTACGGTCCTTGCTCTGATCTCCACTAACTGCACCGAGGAGGATGCTCTCCGGGGTCTCACTAGCCTCCAAATCATCAACATCAACGGCCGATTTTACAGCGGCCTTCTCCTGCGCCTCCCGGACCTTCGAGTCGGCCAATTGAACAAAGCGAGTGATAACCGCCTCGATACTTTGCACGTTCGTGTTCTGTGCAATGTTTTTATATTGCATAAGCCCTTCCTTGGCTGGGCGGCCTTTTCGCATTTCGACGCATAATTCGATGAAACGATGCATGATCGGCTCAAGGGAGGTGAGTGGTGTCGACCTGAATCGTTTTGAGGAGAACATTTCTGTCAATGATTGGAGAGCTGCGTGCGTCTGACCGACGGAGACGAGTCCCTCGGCCTGCTTGAGCACGGTCTCTGGTTTTGAAAAGGGCGCCATGGTGTCTGAGTAGAACCGCCTTATAAATTACTGATTTTTCAAGTCAAGGTTGCTTACTTTACGGGTTTAAAGGGCCTCGTACGATACCCGTGCGGCAAGAAAGTCAGATAAACGACGAAGGGCCTTTGTCACAGTTATTGATGACGGTGTACTGGTCAAAAAATTTAGGTTCAAGCTTAGGGCAGGTTTCTCTCACACGACTATTGACTCGATCATTCATCTACCACCACCTTATACCCTACGTTCTTGTCAATGTACGCTCTATGTATGCTTGAATTTCATAAATGCATTGCGACGCGATTACCAGTGCGTTTCTTTTCTCGAAGAGAACGCATTTCAGCCCCTCTAAATATCCAGCAATTCGCAATGTTTTCGACTCGGAATACTTTGTAGCCACCTGTGCAGGCAGGCGTTTCAAGGGAAAGACCCAGATTCTTGCACTCATCCCTTCGCAGACGGGGTTTGAACTTCAGCGTTCACTTGTCAGCTTTTCGAGCTTTTATCCTTTACAAAGCCTGATCATTCTGTAGCAAGTTATAGATTAGTATCTAGCGCCACGGCGTACGCAGAAAATATCGCAAAGTTAGACGCCCTTTAGATTCTTACAGAAGGTATCCACTCTTGTGAAAAAAGTAACGCCCACATAGAAAGATCTTGACCAGTTTGTGATACTGGATCCAATAAATGATCAGCCGCTCTACGGCATGTCACAGAGCTGCCTGAGCTCTTGGATGGATGGATCGTGGCGGCAACGAGACCTTGAACGTTGTCAGCCGCCACATGCGAATCAATAACATCCAAAACGTCGACCCCCGACTCCTCCAGACCTGACGTTCGCAGTCACCAGTTGCCGCGCTTTAGGCGCAAAAATGAGTATGAGCGTTATGAGCTTAGGTGTTGATGGCGGTGCGCTGAGTTTGTAGGTCAAATGCAGTTCGTTCTCGGAGGCTGAGAATGATTCGTGAAGGTTGTGGCAGGAAAAGTGATGCGGTGTACCTGATGAAATTGACGTCAAAATCGCGATTTTCGGTGGCACTTGTTGCGAAAAGAAACTGACCAGTCGTACAACGGAACTAAATGACTATCATCTTCTTCTACTTGCGACATTTTGACGGCTTTCTCCGCCTCTGCTCGCTCCATCCGAAGTTTCTCCACTTCCAACGCCCTACTTTTTGCTTGCTCATTGACAGCCTGGACCTTCTTTTTCACGACGGCGACTTCATCGCTGAGCGTTTGCATTTCAGTGACTTGGTCCACGGGCTTTTAATCAGCAAGGGGGATGGTCAGTCCTGGCTGGGGGTATGTTTGGCGCAGGCGCGTGAGGGCCAGATGGGCATCAACGATGTTCTGGGCTAGCACTACAGCCCTTTCCGTTGCAATTTGATCCTCCGATAATCTAAATACCTGTCAGGAAAGATTCCACAAGCCTTCGACAACATCGCATACCTTGCTCTACCATTGGAGCTAACGTTCTTGTATTTTGCTGCACCTCAACCAATGTCTCCTTCGCCAGATTCAGCTTCCCCGGCAGTAACGATTGGAGCGTCGTCGATATCACTCACGACTGACTTGACATACTTGTCCTTCGCATTTTGCTCCAGGTACTGAAATTAGCTTTCGGAGAAACGACTGTGGTGAAAGACACACTTTCAATGCATGGGCATCCCAGATTCACGTAAACATACTGTCTGAGCTGCCACGTCCGCCGCGACGATTGCTGGGTCCCTGTTCTCGAATTCCTCAGCTGAATCTGTGCCGTCATTCGAGTCGAGGTTGGGGGAGTTGAACTCAACAACATTGGTCACAAGTTGGAGATTGGCCCCTTCAAACTTGTCTTTCAAACTCTTTGCAGCCTCTAGATGCTTCTCTTGTTCTTCGAGAGAGGGTAGTGGCGAATACAGGTGAACGCAATGTGACAACGTGACAAACACGACCACGTGATGGATAAAACACTGTGTTCGCCACTGTCACTGGACACGCAACGTAACTTTGTCTCGATGTCATACCCTGATGAATGGGGCCAGAACATCCATCCGACCACCTCCCTTGAAAGCCAGAACTACACTTTGTTCCCTGACCAGGACGGTACGATTGGAGCACCTCAAATTCCATTCAGCTAATGAAAAACCGGACCTTTCCAGACTTCATCAGCATTGCAATGTTGCAAACACAATGCTCATCTTGATACTTCAGGAGATCAGGGAATTAAGGGCAGAGTTGAAGGCAGAAATTCAGAGTTTCAAAGCAAGCGAAGAATGCCTTCCGCATACTCATCCCATGCCGTCGCTTTCTGTTGTTGCCACTTCAGCTCACCATGCTGGCGGTACAGCTGTACGTCCCAGCCACTACCCGCCATCAATTCTCTGGAATATTCACGACACCAGGTCGGACCCTCATGTCGTTTTGCAACCTAAAAACCCATCACGGATACCGATGGCTTCTGCCCTTCGTCACGAGAATGGTGACGTTGTTGGCACCAGTCTTTACAAGGCCATCAGGGCTTCAGGGAAATTACTGGTCGAGAATGTGCTTTTCAAAGGCATACCGAAGGATATAACGTTTCAAACCCACCGAAGAACGAAAAGATTCTTTATGGATAACTACAAGGACACATGGGACAAGGTTATTCACCAATACGAAGTAGAACAACCTCTATTGAGATTGTGCGCTGGACACTGGAAAGCTGAGCATATGTTGGGTTGGATACTGGCAAATATGGAGGCCCACGAGAGGAAGCAGAATAAAAGAGAAATGGCTAAGAGGTCAAAAACACAACAGAAAGAGGCTGGAGAGGACGAGGTCATCACCACTTCGGAACGGCGACGGAGGAATTGTGTTGTTGAAAATGAGGAGTATGAATCACAAAAAGAGGAAACCGGTGAGTTGAGAGAGTGTCGGAATGGCATTCACTACCACGACGAGGATGTCGAAGACGACGAACTCCTGATCACACCAGTAAGTTATCAGATGTGTTCTCAGCCTGACTTTCCGCCGACGGGTGTTGTCAGGAGAGCCACGATTATAGGACTGAAGCAACACAAGATCATCGTACAAAGCACCCAACCCCCGCTCCACCCAAGAAAAAACGCAAGATAATGACAAAGACCTGATGATCCGCATACCTCTTTGCTTCGACCGTCTTACTAGACTTATTCATTTTAATCTTCTATGTGCTGTACATAAATCTATTCGTACTAATGAACAGTTTATATGAGCTTTCCATAGCCGTTTCCAGCCGTAGCGGAGTCATCCTTTAAGCGATGGTAGGTAGCAAAGAGAATGCTATCTATTATCGATGCAACTGTGAGTACTCCTCCAATGATAGCACATATTCTAGAAGAAGAGAATATAGCCCGCAATGGTTGCGTTAACTACTCACGATGTCAGGAATTGCGCAAATGATTGCCGCGTTTCCGCACACACAACAAGGATTGGCGAAATTTCAAAGTTGAAGAAGGCACCTGTCGAAAGTCTCGATTTTGCCATTCTACCAGCTGTCTCTCCGGCAGCGCCTTCGTCAAGTCGCGTTCAAATTATGTCGCGCTGTACTTTACCTGGGAGCAGAATAAATATCAATTTCGGGAAAGGAGCCAGCAGCCACTCACCTCCCTGTCGTCGAGCGTTCGCGTCGAAACGATCTTTAAGAAATACTGGAACATGAATGGCGCTTTTGTGGTTTAGATAATCAGCATTCAGCTACCATTTTTGAAAGGAGAGATTGACCGCGTACCCTGGCAGCAGCCCCGTCAAGCGGATTCCCTGTCAGTCCCATACGTTTCCTCATGACTGAGCCAGCCGCTGCTTTCCCATAATCGTATTCATCATCTCTCAAAGGCGGGAATGAGCTAGAACGGCTCAGAAAACGACAATGGTGTTCACCCTCGAACACAAGGTGACGGACAATGTGATCATGACGGTTTGCGTCATCGCGCAGGTAAGGAACCTGGCAGCTCGTACAGACCGCGTTGGTCTGGAATGAACGACCAGTAGAGAAGTATATGTTGCCGATGACCTTGTTTACGCGAAACAATCCCTCGATATTACAGCCTTCATCCGTTCTCTTCTAGCTTTCCGCCTGAAATTGTTAAACAGAGAAGGAGAGCTATGGAGGCGAGACGAACTTGCTCGATGGCTTCTGGATTGGAGAAGCTCCACTCCCGGGTCATGTACGCTAGGCGAAGATCCTCGCAAGTATTGCAACACCTTTCTTCAGGCTCCAAACCATCTTGTCCAAGTCGCTTCGCAGCTCTGCACTATATGAGTCGGGCACTTGTTTATAATCCTTGTCAAGCCGGACTTTCAGCACACTGTGGGAAATATGTTCGCCACTGATATCTATGATGTCCAGACTGAGCACTTCAAGGCGCCGTGATAAAATGAGGTTGTGCAATGTCCACCGGGAACGTCACGTTCAAATTGAGCGTCAGCTTTTCTCCTCTGCTCTTGTCCACAACAATTGATGCGTTGATGTCCACCATTCGATAATCCACAATTCAACGGCAGAAAAAGCCAGGATGATTGTAGCAGGGAGAAGTGTCACTGTAATCGAGACTGGTAAGCGACTGTATTTGCGATCAAAGACGAACCGTTTCATACATAAAACTCCCGTTCGCGTCTTGACCTTGATGTCTAAATTGGATGAGCTTACACGGTCCCTCTAGCCAATGTTGCAACATAGCTGACCAAAGGCAATTGACGCCTTGGGTTTGGCGTTGCTTGAAATCGACCCCGATGGCTTTGCGATAAGGCATCCCCAAGATATCCCCAACCTCCCAACAACCCTCTTCACAAGCATGGCTGATCCTACAACACAATCGAACTACCTGGAAATAGCCACAGATCGTATTGATTTCGAATGGAATGTTGATCTGGAAGCGAGCGTCCTTGGGGGCAACGCAACACACACCCTCATCGCCAAGGAGGACGGTGTTTCTCAAGTGATGTGCGTCCCTTTCAAGTCCTCTTAATAGTTTTATCCTTAACCTCGGTTCCCATGGTAGATTCGACACAAGGGACTTGGACATCTCATCCGTCGAAGTAGCTGGAAAGCCCTCTTCAGCAAGTGATCATTCCAAAACGCCGCAAGTGAAAGAAACTGACTCGCAGATGACCATAGTTCAATCTCGGTCCAAACCATCCAGTCATGGGCTCGGCGTTGGAAGTACCGTTACCAGAAGGGTTGATCAAAGAAGCCACTATCTCTGTCAAGATATCGTATTCCACGACGAAAGACTGTCAGGCACTGCAATGGCTGGCGAAAGAGTGATTCCTTTGAGCTTTGCTGTGTTAATTAAATTGCTGACTAGTTCACAAGACAAACCCAGGGAAAAACGTTCCCGTATGTGTTCAGCCAATGTCAACCGATCCACGCTCGTGCACTGGCACCCCTTCAAGGTTTGGTTCTACTCCGACTTTCAACAATGTAACTAAATTAAAGTTCACCTTTCTAGATACTCCATCAGTCAAAATTGTACGTGGTCCAAAAACTCAAGCATATATCCGTTTGCTGACTTGCATCAAGAAATATAGTGCAAAGGTTAAATCAAAACTCCCCGTTCTAATTTCCGCCCTTCGAGTATCCCCTCCCTCAGACGGTCCTCCGCACGACGGGAAAGTTATCGGAGAAGATTCAGTGGTCTACTCTTATGACCAGGTTCGCCTTCAGTCCCTCCTCACAGAAAATTTGTCATGGATCGTTCTGCGTTACAGCCCATTCCGATTCCTTCGTATTTGATTGCAATTGCCGCTGGCAACATCCATTATAGCCCATTTCCGAAGTACGAGGCCAAAACATGGACCACTGGCGTTTGGGCTGAACCGGAGTTGATCGATGCTGCTTATTGGGAGTTCAGTGAAGATACGCCAAGGTCCGCATATTTGGTCGCGTGACTTTCCATGCGCAAAATTGAGTTGGTTCTAGGTTCCTGGCGGAGCTTGAGAACATCGTGCTTCCGTATAAATTTGGAGTCTACGATGTTCTCGTGTTGCCACCTTCATTCCTTCTCGGGGGCATGGTGGGCGAGTTCGAATGCTGTTGAACGACAATACTGATAGACCCATTCTCGTAGGAAAACGCTTGCTTGACTTTTTTAACCCCTAGTCTGTTCCTTCTCTTTCTGTTCTTTTCCTCATTCACCTATTGTTTCTCTCAGCACTCCTGACTGGTGACCGAACTCTTGTCGACGTTGTCGCACACGAGCTCTCCCACTCATTCTTTGGTAATGGTGTCACGTCTGTAGTCTTTTCTCCGACCTTCACGTCCGTTCTCAACTATCTTTCCACAGCCACGCACACGCATCCCACTTCTGGTTGAACGAGGGGTGGACAACCTACATGGAACGACTTCTCCTTCAAGTCGTATACTCCCCAGCACATCGTGACTTCTCTTTCGTCATTGGGGCCAAGGCTCTGAAGGATTCACTCAAGGAATATGAGGATCGACCGGAGTATCAGAGCCTCGTAATTACGTTTGAAAGGGGCACAGACCCAGACGATGCTTTTAGCTCAGTTCCTTATGAGAAGGGTGCAAATCTTATTCTTCACCTTGGTACGGTTTTCACTGGATTTCCATTGTTTCCTTGATTGTTGATATTGTAAACAATGTAGAACGCACGCTAGGTGGTTTAGATGTCTTCCTCCCCTACGTGAGGAACTATGTCGATACCTTCATGGGTAAAAGCATCACAACAGATCAATGGAAAGACCACTTGTACGGCTATTTTGAGAAGAATGGAGGAGAGGAAAAGGTCAAGGCTCTTAACACTGTTGACTGGCAAGTAAGCAACCATGTTTTGCATTCCACCTGGTTGATGCTAACGACAATCAACAAGGCATGGCTCTATGGCGGAGGCTTGGATCTTCCTGTGAAGATGGAATATGACTTGACACTTGCCAAGAAAGCTTACGAGCTGGCTGATCGATGGGATGCTGCAAGAACCGTTGAGGACATCTCCAAGCTCAACTTCACAGAGTTGGATCTTCAAGATGTATCATCCACTCAAATCTGTACGTTCTCATCTCAATCAAGCTGTACCGTAATTGACATATATATGGCTTATAGTCGCATTCCTAGAACGTCTTCAAACTTCCCCACCTCTCCCATCGCCACTAGTAGTCCACCTCGGCACCGTGTACAAGTTCTCCACATCAACAAACGCCGAAATCAGATTCCGGTTCTACCAAGTTGCCCTGGCTGACCCTTCGTCGGTCGCTGCTAAAGCCTTTGCGGTCGAGGCTGCCAACTGGGTTGTGGGCAAGGATGGGTCTGGTGTTATTAAAGGCCGGATGAAGTTCTGCAGACCAGTTTTCCGTGATGTGAGAAAGGTGGATGCAGATCTTGCTAAGCGGGTTTTTGAACCTTCGAAGTATGCTTTCCACCCTATTGCAAGGAAGATGATCGAGAAGGTGAGTTTTAGAGGCTTTTATTGTGCTGGTTTTTTGAGAACTGATGGGTTTTGTTAGGATCTTGGCATCGCTGAGCATTAGGAGACCTACTTGAATCCGAGAAAGTAGTTTACTAGTTGAGATCTGTGCCAGCGGCATTGCCTACCTGATAGAGAGAAAAAGAATGAAAATCTCATATGCTTGGACTTGCGGGCATGCCTCACTAGTCTTGTGCCAAAGCCAGGATCCAACTGGTATTCCCCCACGACATTAGTACTGCATACAACACTAAAATACAACATAATGCTAATCCACAGACTGTCCATTCGAATCCATCAGTATCCATGGCCATCGCCTGGCATATCATCCCAACTAACGTTCATAGCCTAGCACCTTTCCCGGATGATAACCCAGGAATGCAGCGTATGATCGCCTGCTGGCAGGGCCAACGTGCATCATCGTTCTGCCTTGAACACCGAAGTACAATTTCCCAGAGCTTCCAATGAAAGTATGTACGCCCTTTCATATCTTCCACGAAGGCTGTCTGCGGCAATCAAGGAAACGTTAGCTCATCGAAGACAAAACGAATGATAATGAGAATGACTGACTTCCAGCTCGCTCGTAGAACCCGTCTTTGAATCACCAATCCACCGATACGTCAAGTCTAACCTCTCGAGACAAGGAAGCTTGTCCGCCAGGAAATCCAAGACGTTGGCACTAAGCACATGAACCTCCAAAACCAACTTTCTGGGAGCCGATCCACCCTTCGAATTTGAAAATGGGCCCAACAACAACGCCAGGTCATCAAGCGCAATAACGCAGCCAATGATGGTCAATGTCGCTAGGCTACTCACGATATCCCCAAACCGCTGCGTAGCGAGCATCACCCTCTTTCCCCCGCTCCCTAGGATATTCAGGCCTAAATCCAGGTGTTGTAGGTTGTGCAGCTGTATTCCGCCCCCAAAGCACTGGTCCATCCACTCGTTGGTGGTCATGGTATCAGGTGGCAGCGCGGATTGGGGACAGCAGTATTGTGGTGAGAAGTGCACGTGTTGTAAGGTCTTAAAATGTGCTTTGAGGAACTGGTGGAACCCTGTTGGGTCAACTACGTGCTTTGGGTCGCAAGGGACGAGTAGGGCGAGATGGTGGAGGCGGGGGAAGTATGTGAGGTTCGTGTACAATATTGAGAAATCCATGTGGCCGATGGAGGAGATAGACAGAGACTGTAATGTCAATGCCACATGGTTGATAAAAGCACTCATCTTCTCCAATGCGTATCGTGCTTCCCAGGGCCCAAAGTGTAGGTCGCCGCAGGTAAAGTTTAGGGAAAGCTCTTGCAGCTTATCGAGCCCCGTCACGTCGAAGATGGAGTCGCTCATTTGGCCAATGGTCATGTGCAGGGTTATGGAAGTGAGGTCACGGACGAGTGTGGGCCCGCAGACGGCTGTTAAGAGTGGGACGCAAAAGTGTCGTTCGCCTTCGAGCCCGCGTTTCCAATCGACGATGTACTCTTCGATGGAGGTCAGTTTGGAGAGGGCAGAGAGGAGACGATCGGCAAGCCAGACGTCTTCTTCGATTGAGTGGGTTTGTGAGCGACGTCTGTGGGGGGTCAAGGGGGGTCACCGTCAAGAGGGTGACGACTCGCAGAGTAAAAGGCTCACTGGAAGACATCGGGCCAGTTAGGATGTTTCGCTGGCCTAATCACATTTTTCTCACCACCTTTTGCAGAGCGTATACAGGCCGATCGGACGGCTTTGGGGTGGATACATAACGACTTCACCCGTGCCGCGACCATGGGATCGTTCCTTTGCATTGCATTCAATATAAGATTGACTTGAAGAGAAAATAAAACACACTCGATCCGCGTAATTTTATTGACGAGTGCAGCAGGACGGTCATCGTCAATGATGAGTTGTCGATATCTTCTGTCGGTGACAAGATCAAAGAAGAGGCGGTTCACGCCGATAAGGCGGAACAAGTCGTTGTCTGACACAAAGTGGGTGATGCGCAACCAAAGTTCAGTGGGGAGATCGACGGCCATGGCCAACCGTATGGCTATGCGATGAAAGGTGATGACTTGTAGTCAGCCTTTTCTTGTTACATAAAGGCCAAAGTGCCACCGGCTATTAGGGTAGACTGGGGTAATAGCTGGTAATAGAGGTGTAGCTTGGTGCAGCAGACAAGAGTGAGGCTTAGTATTTTGTCGCCCTGGCAGCGAATCTTCGGCGTCTATTCATCAGAAAGGTCTTCCACATTCGTTCCGCCTTGCGAGAAAGATGGCATCAGTCAAAAATATGAAAAGAAACACACCTCTTCTGCTCTCGAAGTTCCTGGCAGAGGGGACAAATAAGGTCAACGGCCATCATAAAATCTTGGAGCGAAAATATTCCAAGGTTACTGTTTGTTTTCTCCGACGACAACAATGACCGACCTCACTGTCCTCGTCTCTCCAATGCCCTTGTATCCAATGACCAAGGGCTTCGTCTTCGGACGAAGCAAAAGCCCAGCTTTGCCTCGCCCGATCATGGTCACTCTCGAAACGGAAGCCGACCCAGATGACGATTCTCAAAACCAGGCCGGAGACGAATCCGCCTCTTCTTCTCATCCACATTCAGATCCACCTCCTAGAAGGAGTCGTCGTCGTTCATCAGGAGATACAGACCCAGCTTTGCTCTCACCTCCCGTGAATACTTGGAAGTCACCTAGAACGCGTCCGGGGCATCGACCGACCCGCTCTCAGAGTGCACCTCCAGAAAGGAGAACATCCCCAGACCCCCGTTCGGAGAACAGGGACAGCCTCCCTGCTGGTACAACCTTGCAATTGCAACGTCCACATCAGACACGCACTACTTCATTCGCTGCTGGGAAGGTACCTGGAGAGCTCGTTCGGCCACCACCTCCGTTGTGTGAGTTTTCTCCCTCGGTGGTAATTTTAATATGCGGTGCTAACACCTCCTTTTCGTGGCTAGTTCGGCCAACTACCTTCTGGCGCAAAACCCGTCGGTCAGGAGTGACAGGTGCATCGTACTCTCCCTCTTCTCACTTAATCCGACGTTCGACGTACATCGCGGCCGGACTCCCCTTCGACGCCCCTGTACACGATCTCAGTGCGCTTTGTGTTGAAAGCAGAGTCGGATTCATCGTTGTCCCTGCTCCCGATTTCCAGCTACTATAATCTATTATTATTTATATCCCCTAGAACCCTCGACCATGCTTCAACACCTTTTTATGCAAGTGTTGGTCTTGATAATGACTCTCACGACATTTGGGTCGTCAGTCGACGTCCATGCAACTATCATACAAAGGCAGGCGCAGATACCTGCGACGCCCCCCGTTGTTATACCCATGCCAACAACAACATCTAGCTTCGACTACTGGTGGCCATACCCACCTGCAGGTGCGTCAACGACTATGATTCCTTCAGCGCAATCTACCGTCGTACAACCGTCCTCGTCTTTGAGTGCTACGATACCTACCTCTGTTACCGGATCCATCCCGAGCGCGTCGTCTTCGTCCTCCCTTCAGCCTTCCTCATCCTCCAATACCGCCGTGTCTTCCAATGCCCTCCCTACAACCCAAACGGCCCTTCACCCCGTCCACCCCAAATTTAAGCTCTATTACCTCTACCCCGTCTTCGGTGTCGTCGGTATCCTCATCATTGCCTTAGCCGCGTGGATAATATATGGATGTTGTACTCGGAAACCCCGGACTCGGGATCATTCTGACGCTAACTCCATTCTTGGCGGACCACGGTACGTTGCAATGGACGAAAAAGTATTGAGGGACGTGGAAGCTGGGGACACGGATGCAATGCAAGAACACCAGCGCAGGCTTGAGCTCAGGAATAAAGAAGATGGACAATTCAAGTGGCCTTCCTATGATTTGACTGATTATTGGAATGGAGATCGACGCGAAAAAAAACCATTCCTTCGTCCTCCTCTGCCCACGGCCAAAAGTAGTTCGGACCGTACTGCTAAATCCGCTCGGACCACCAAGACCTCGCGGTCTACTCGGACTTCAACATCTACACGTCCAGGTTCCAAGAAAACTCAAAGTCGTGCGCGAAATGGTGTTTTCTCTCCCAAGTCTGACTCCACTTCTCTCGCCTGCCTCGAGCTTTACTCCAGCGATGAAGAAGCAGAAGAAAAGGCAAAACAAGTTCCATGGGAGAGTTTGCGACACAAGAGCATCAAGCGTGGGATCCTTGATCAGGTGCGCAAGGATGGGAGTTGGAGGGACTCTGTGAGAGCTGTTGCTGGCTCTGCGTTCGCCGATAAAGTGCGAGCAGGGTTAGGTGGAGGCGTGGGGAATGTAGAGAGGCCGAATGCCGTGTCCAGACGGTCCACAGGGGACGCAAGCACATATCCAGCTTCGGAGGCCAATGGAGGGGCATCAAGCACACGGGCCAATTCCACCCGTACCACGACGACGAATGATGAGGGCGAGGGACGTTGGCTGAAGGGCCCCGGATTCAGAATGATCACCGAGTCCCCGGCCCCCAGCCCGCCTGCTTTGCTGAACGCGTTTGGTTACGGCCAAGATGACGTTATTTCTGAGGATGATGAGGAATGCGACGACGAGAATGACAGGTTCACGCCCATGCCCACTCGGCTTGGTTCAAGTCGGAGTCGGAGCAACAGTAAATCCAGCAGCCCTGTCAAGTCCAAGCCCATTCCCAACAAACCCACCACTACCACGATTGTCAGAGCCAATTTGGGTGGTACGACGACCAGCATTGGAAGACAGTTCGTTCATCCGAGAGATGTCCTTCCCAAGAGCCCTCCGCAGATCATGAGCCCGCCTTTGGAGAGCCAGCTTTGCTTCACGCCTACGGCTGCTGCTACTGCGAGGATGCAGAAGAACGTCTTGGCACCGACGAGAACGAGAACGATCCCCAAGCCAAAACTGGGCAATAGGAGTACTAAGCTTCACCCGTCCCTATTACCGATGCCTGAGGGTTTAGGTGGGCATATGGCGAAGACACTTGTCAAGAGGCCTCCTCCTCCCCCGAACCCTCCGGTCGAGGTGGGAAAAGAGCCGGAGAAAGCGTTCCCTTTCCCTTTTACTCCCGATTCCGAGGAAGGGGCGTCAAAGGAAACGATGGAAGAAGCTATGAGAACTATTGAGAAGATCGTAGAGGCGAGTTGGAGTGCGAGGGATCTAGAGAGGCAGGTGGCGGGGAGCTTGAGTCCGAATGGAGTTGGGAGTCGTGCTTGATGGTGATGGACTTGGGTTACGAGTTATCTTGTTATTTGCTTAGCTTACATGGTCGTATATTGTCTTGCTTCTTTCGAATCATATTAATTTTTTTTGACCGCTGCCTGTGAGCATATATACTTGTGGGTGCGGCCAGTGCTGTGCATGGCAAATACGAGTCCTCAGTTTTCTAATCACATGGCATTGCTTGATAAATAAAGAATTGCTACAAAGGGGTATGTCGGAAATTGCCGAGGGACATGGGGTAGGGGGGGAGCGGGGGGAATATGAGCCTTAAACAATTTTTTTTTGATGCCATCCAACAGCTTCGGAAGGCCAACACCGATGATTAGAAGGCCTTTTGGCCCTTTTTCAGCCCTACTGACATCATTCTGATGCGGCTCAAGTCATTTTGGATGAGCCGGATGGTAAAGCCGCCATGGACCCATATGGCCCGGATTTTTTTCCACAGCCTTCCTTGTTAAACATTAACCGGAGATGGTGAAGGTGCATTTGACATGTCCATATTCATGTGTTTGTTGATGTTTCAATTATAGAAACCCTCTGAGTACACAGCGTCGAGTACTGATACGTGCAAAGTCACCGTAAAAATTGGCTTTGGCGGAGACACAAACTGGCAAGGCCATCTTGATGGTGCAGTCCACAGCAAGAACTCCATCAAACCCACCAGCTCCATCAAGTAGACTTTCTTAAATACTGCCATCCACATTACTAAATTTGTTCATGTAGTATCACCTTACATGCCAAGGGCTAATACTGAAGCCTGCTGGAGGTTGGTTTTGCCATGACAAGTGTAAACAGAATGCAGGATTTACTGTACAGAAACGACACAAACAGAAATAGAAATCAGGGACTTCTTAAAATGGAAATATATACCTAATTAGGAAGGAGGGGGAGGGGGGGAGGGTCTAGGCTGACCATAAACAAAAAATATAACCCTGTGTACTAAACAAATTTTTTGCATACCCCTTGATGACTGTACATCCAGACAAAAATAAAACAAAATGAAAAAAACAACAAGCTCAGGAGATTGTTTTATACTACATATATATTTAAGTCAGATATATTTATGAGAAAGGTCATTTAAGTAAGGATGTAAATAACATAGCTTAATGTTTTGCCAGGCCCACATGTGTTCCACCATTGTGTTGAAGGGACATCTATTAATCTCATAACATTTTGGCATATATTTGGTGTCAGAAGAAAAAGTGTCCATGCAGCTGGCTAAATTGATCCAAGCATTGAGTTTATATCTGATCCATGCCTTCAGTTCCATGTGTCCAACTTTGACAGTGCAAGGCGGTGGAGAATGAGTCCGAATGGGAACCAGATGAATTCCTTCGCAATCTGGAGCTACAAACACACCAATGCAAAAGGAGAAGGTCTCCATATCCTGTCCATTATTTTAATTGTATTTTGGATAAATCAGCTTTTTAGAAAGAATTACAGTAGTTAATTTTTGCTCTTTGATACTCTCTGAGTGCTTTGCGACCAATGAGTCCTGTTGGCTCATGAGCAGAAACAGTATGGTTAGAGTGGGGTGTCCAGCAGATGGACAGTTTGATTATGATGTCATTATTTGTTATCATATTTTTAAACAAACAATTATATAATCATTGCCAAAGTATGACATACACCTCACAAAAATCCACCAAGATCTGGTGTAAAATGATCATTATTATTTTTGGGTAATAGTCTACACCTTTTTCCAGCTTTTTTGGGAAGCTGGCCAAGACAATGGAAGGAAGTGTGATGAAAATGGGGATGAATGGGTATGAAGCTAAGCCATCTAAACTGAAACATCCACAATTGGGCCCAATGGAAAAAAAAAAAGTCAATGGTGTTATTTTGTCTCTGAAAGGATGAAGTTCTTTGCATTGACTGTTTTTGGGAATGAGCTGGGTTTATCTCTGTGCCTGCCCTTGTGCATGGAGGAAGATATCCTATCATTTGAGCTGAGTTTGGAGAATAGAAGAGTTCCCCTTTGATATTCACTACCCAGCCATATGTTTGATCAATTTCTGTGCTACTCGATAGTTAATAACAAATTATCTTTTAAACGTGTTTTATAGCCTACATGCTTTGGGCTTTTTGATAATTTAGTGCCATTATTTCTGATTGGATCTGTGAAAGAGCTGCCTCAATAAATAAGCCATTGATATCATTTTAAACTGTAACTCACCTGTAATGCTGGGGAGCTTGAACAAAACCAAACTGCTAGTGAAGATGTTACTGATGGTTTCTTAATAGTGTTTTAAAGTCCAGTCCAGTTCAGTTTTTTACCTTGAAACGAGGCAACTGGCAACCGCAACCGGTGTAGACCGATCCAGATATTAAGGGACCGTAACCGGACCGCCTAGGACCGGTCCTAATCGGTCCACAACGCAAAAAAAACCGGTCTAGACCGGTTGCAACTGGTCTTTTATTGTAAAATTTACCATACCAAATAACCTAGATATTACCTCACGCACATTGCGTACGTTGATAGATATTTTAATTCTCTGTAGACTGATCAAAATTTTAAGCAATTCCGTTAAGATTTGATAGAGATATGGTGAAAATGGAAAGGACATACATTCAAATTACTTTTGTAATTAGTAATTTGCAGTTTGTAGGTGCAACTCATTTTGGATGTTAAATAAATAACATCACATGGTACAAATGGTTATCTGTGTTCTTGTTATTTTTATGATGTCATATAGGTGTACGTAAAATAATTATAGGGTCAGGTAAATTTACAACAAAATA